>APFE031632427.1:81100-190654 GCA_000404065.3 Pinus taeda | reverse complement strand
TTCGGCATGTATAAATATGTATTGTAACATTGAAAGGAATATAATGAAAAATCAAGCTGGTAGTCCCGGTTTTGGGATCCAGGGGAAAATCTCTGTGCATATGTGTTTTTATGTGTTATGCTCTCGCATTATTTATTTTGTCTGTGATTTAGAATTCGTATGCAGGTAATTTCTGTATGGGGTTAAAACCTACAGAAATATTGTTCAAGATAATAAAGAATGGCATGTACCCTTACTTTCAGATTAGGATATTGAAACATGAATCAGTCAGCAGCAGCAATAGCAACAACAACAGCAACAATAGCAATAGCAGTAGGATAAAGTGGAGGAAATTGATTTTAGTCCACAAAGAGAATAACAAAGCATAATAGTTGAACCCCCAACGCTCAAGAGATCTAGCAGCCCAAAATAGTTACCAGCTCGATATAGGGATTGTGCGCTCATGACCGGTATGTTAAACATTGTAGAACCTTCTAATTTTTATGAAGCTAGTAAGAGTTCTGAATGGAAGAAAGCAATGAAGGAGGAATATGAAACTATTATTAAGAACAATACTTAGGATCTAGTAAATCTTCCTCATGGTAAACAATCCATAGGTTGCAGATGGTTATTTAAGTTAAAATCTAAATCAGATGGGTCTATTGATAAGCATAAAGCAAGGTTGGTTGCAAAGGCATATTCCCAGAAAGAAGGTATTTATTTTGAGGAAAATTTAGCTCTTGTTGCAAAATTAAATACTATTAGATTGATTATTGCTTTAGCCACTAAGTATCATTGGAAAATAGATTAATTGGATGTTAAATATGCTTTCTTAAATGGTGATTTAAAAGAAGAATTATACTTAGTGTAGCCTGAGGGGTTTGTTAATAAGGGAGAAGAGCACTTAGTATGTAGATTAGAGAAAGCTTTATATGGTTTAAAGCAAGCTCCTAGATCCCGGTACGAAAAAATTGATTCATTTTTCCTCATGCATAAACGGAGCAAAAATGATCCTAATTTGTATATTGTGTTTAATGATGAGGGGCAGATAGTGTTGATTTCTTTTTATGTAGATGATCTAATCATGATAGTGTTGAAAATAATACTGAGAGGGGGGGGGGAATCAGTATTATCTAGTCCTTTTAACAAGTATTCCTTATTTATACTTTGAATTATTTTTGCATATCAGTACCATAAAACAATGAGCATGAACAAGAAAAACAGACAGTCACATCAAAGAACACCAGATATAAGGTGGAAACCCAATGTGGGTGAAAACCACCTGCTGCAATATGTCTCTATCTTCTTTCAAATTAGAAACTCCTTTTACAATGGTCTTGTACTGGTGCAGTCCTTTACCAGTACGCAGGCTGCAACCTGCAGAGAGCTACAACTCTCTCTCGTTTTCCAGTCTCTCCTGGAAGGGAGCTACAACCCCTACTTCTTTTCTTTCAAAGACCACTTTTCATAAATTTTCAAACTGTATCCATAAATATCAAATGATCATCAAGTACCAGTAAGTCACCCAGATAACCAGATCCACATTAACAGAAAACTAAACCCAGAACACCTTCTGTGGCGTCTCCTGTGGCGCCTCCTGCGTCGTCTCCTGCAGCCCCTCCTGCGGCGTCTCCTCCGGCGCCTCCTGCGTCGTCTCCTGCGACGCCTTCTGTGGTGTCTCCTCCGGCGCCTCCTGCGGCGTCTCCTGCGGCGCCTCCTGCGGCGTCTCCTGCGACGCCTCCTGCAGCGTCTCCTGCGGCGCCTCCTGCGGCGCCTCCGCACTTCCGCAGCTGCAGCACTCGAGAGATCACCCTTCACAGATTCGCTTTCACTTCACTTTCATATAGATCGAGCTTTTGAAACAATAACCCAATATTTCAGATCTTAAGATATTCAACCCAAAAGCATACCCAAGCCAAATGATCTCCTTTGCTTTATATAGGCAAGCTCTTCCTCAATCATGGACCAATACCACAGGCCAAAACCATAACAAACCAATACCATCAACTCAATACTAGGGATCAACACGTCCGTCAAGATGCCATGGTCCAAAAACCATAGTTTCAAATTCCAAGGACTAACTACCATGGACCAAAGGTAAGTTTTCCCACATGAAATAAACTTTTCTCTGCATAAAATTCTGTGAACTTTTCTCCACATGAAATAAACTTTTATAAACTTTTCTCTGCATAAAATTCCGTGAACTTTTCTCCTACGTACTTCTTAATTCTCATCATATTGAGAGCCATGCCATGGGTGTTGCCATCAAGTACAACATCTGTAACATATAACCATACCAGAAACATAATGCCAACAAAGAGTACGAATATGATGAAACAAATGCCATTCATGATGAAAATAACATAGTTGAATATTGGAAGCAATTCTCTGATTTTATGCAGATTGAACTACATAAGAAATACGACTTGAGATTGGGGAAAAGATCAAGGAGTCAAGAAAATGATAGTGAGCAACAAGTTTTAGCTTCCTCACCAAAGGCGACTCCACAAGAATCTCAACTTGCAAAACAAGTCAATAAAGGAAATCAAGAGATTATTCAGATGGAGGAAAGTTTAAATATGAATCGAGAATTTCTGCTCAGCAATCAAAAAGAGGATGAAATAATTAAGTTGCAAATAAATCCCCAGAGTTCCTATTTTGTTAAATTTGATGATCCTCCTATCTATAATGAAAATGGTTTAAATGGGGAATAGGATGAAGCTCTTCAAGTGTATTAGTTGGGTGTTGAAGATATAGGAAGAAACTAGCAAGTGGGATATGTTGGACAGTAATATATTGAGCCATCTATCATAGCAAAAGAGGGTATCTTATGTAAAAATAAAAATTATAAAGAGATTGCATATCATTGCATTGAAGAACATAAGGATGCCCATGGATCAGAGGATAGAATTACGAATTATTTTCAATCAAATTTAAGAGATGAAAAGTGGAGACATGAAAGTGACATACATCATTTTCTTAAAGATGTTGTTGATTGTTCTGCTGAACATATTATCCCAATAAAAGGTTTGACTGAGCAGGAACTTCCATACATAGACCTTTTTGGAGCTAATCAAGACTATATTTTTTCTTATACTTTTGAAGATCCTGTGGAAAATTACATGGAAGAATTTATCAACAGTCTACACATATCATTTTGTGGATATGCTTCTAATTTTTGTTGTGAGCTACCTTTACGCATAATTTATTTTCCATTCATGATGAATTGTATTTTAAAAATTCACTAGTAGAATGGTTCAAGATTAGGAACTTAAATGCTAACCTAGTACCATTGGAAGATTGACTTCACTTGATGGAGACCAATCATGTACATATGTAGGAACTTGTACATAAATAAGCTCAGGGGTTGAACATTTTGTTTCCAGTTGCAGTTCTTTATTTTAGTAATTAGTTGATGAATAAAGGTGAGTTTCCCAATTAGAAACTAGTTTGCAGAGATTTCAGACTTAAATATTGTGAGGTTCCAATTTGTCAAATTTCACGGTTTTCACAGTTTTGGATACCATGCCCAACTAAGGCTACTGATCTACGATTCTCAATATTTTGCTATCAAAGCGTAAGCATCTTATCACTGCAGATATTGGTGTGGGTTCACTGTACAAATTTTCACACAGTTAAGCTTGGCGAAGCAATATATGACTCCATGCGCAATTGATAAGGCATTATTCTACAGTTCTTACTGCTTTTGTGGCAAAAGCATTATCCCTAGTTGGAGCCAGATGTTGTAGCTTATATTTTTTTTAAGCTTATTTATCACTTTTATCACAATGGGTGGCCTAAAAATCATTACAGGGGTTCAACCTTAATGAAGCTCTCTTATTTTCTTTACATCAGCACAGTCTAAGGGAAATGAAGTATTTTGTTTATTATACATTGAAATTTCAAGAGAAATAACTGTAAAATAATTGGCCCCAGTGTAACCAAGGTTGATATACGAACAAATCAAATCGTTATATAAATGGCTATATGGAGCTAGACCTGATATATATATATATGTGTGTGTGTGTGTGTGTGTGTGTGTGTGTGTGTGTGTGATAGTTGCATATTGAAATAAGAAAGAAACAAAGTAATATATCAGATTAGCAAAAGAAACAAGTGTTAAAGTGTTTAAGATGTGGACCTGAAATATATATATAATATCTATCTATCTATATATATATAATATATATATATTATATATATATATATATATAGATATTGCGTTTTATAAAGTTTGGTGGGTCCACAATGTTATGGATTATTGGTCCATTGATAGCATCGATTGCGACTTGCGATTGCGGCCGGACCCGAAACATATATAGTCTTTAAAAGTCCTGATGAATCTACAAATCAATGGGTGTTGGTTCCATCGATTATGATTTGCGATAAGCAGATTCGATATTTTATATATTACATTTTAATATTTCTGACGGGTCCACTCTATAGCATAGTACATTGTGTACAGGAATTTGTTTCTGCCGATTGCGATATGTGATGGCCAGACCCGATATGGTATATATTATGTTTTATAACTTTGGCACATCTATCTTGTCATAGTTTATTAAGGATTGGGTTGATATAACAATGGAAAGTGCTAATTACAATTTGTGATGGGAAGTCAACAAAGCATTGAACAAGTGGATCCGATAGATTTATTAAACATAGCTAATTCCTTTCAATTCCGCTTTGCGTGTTTTGTGTCGATTTCGTTGTGTAATAAAAAAGATTAATGTTAAAACCAAATATGAAGAGGAAGGCAATTGGGTGTATTTTCTAGCGTTTTGGCCAATCAAAATGTATTCAATACATACATAAGCCCAGGTTATGCACAAGTAAAACATAGTTTATTATGATTAAAGTGGATTAATTATTATTACGCCATACATAGAGGAACTCGACAACAGATTAATAAAGCCGAAAAGTCATCAGTCATTGTCATGTTCAGTTATTTTCTATTATTTTATGTTCTTTGAGATGTCTTTACCCTTTTTGTAGTATTTTGTAATAATTCTTACTTTAGATAGTTAGAGAAATAGTTTTATTAGTTTGACAGTTTCAAAGATCAGCAATTGTTTCACGATGTATAAAAGGAGGAAAATTTACGGAGAAGAGGTTGGGGGGTTTGAATTTTGGAGAACCTAGAGACTAAGCCACTTTATTCCTGATATAACTATTGATTAATGAAAGAATCAAAAGTTTCCATGAATCGTTGGGTATAATTTTGTAACTTCTCTGTCATGTGTCATCTTATGTTTTCTTCTTTCAAGTATAGTAATGAAGTTGTATGTCTTTATTTGATTATGTAGATAAAGTTAAAATCCCTTAAAAGAGCGCTCCTATACTTGAAATTTTCATCTTCCTTTATAAGTTATAGATGATAGTTTCTATGTAAGGCAACATATTATCTTTAACTTCTCCAAGGGTCACAGGTAATAGTTTCTGTGTCAAGTAGCATACTGTCTATGATTCAGTTCTCATTTTCATAATTCTTCCAACTGACGGATACTACGTTCTGTGTTAAGTAGCATATTATATTAAACGTGTCCTTCAAGCTTTCTTCATTCATCATTTATATCTCGCAAAAATGGCATTCTGATATTTTCCAGTCACATATGTGTTAAGGGTTAACGACCAAGTTTTCCAGGTCCTTCATTTAAAAATACAAGAAAAAATGAAGTGACAAATAAGTGACAACAAACAATAATCATTAATGTCTTAGGCATAATTTCTCTGCAGCTAGGAAACTAGTTTCTTAAGGTACAACAAGCTCCCTGAGCTAAATATAGAAGATAGCAATGAGACCATTTTGGAAATAAGGAAGGTCCTTTCCAAAAGGAACCTTATGCTTAACTTAGAAGAAAATTTCCACAATATGTGGGTAGCCATTGATAGGTTCATGGCTAAATTCCAAATTTTGAGTGAGAAAGCTTCGCCCAGTCCTTTGGTTATCAATGACAAACTCATGACACAGCTGGACTATGGTAACAGACTCAAACAGTTGGCTAAGGAACAAGGCAACTCTTCATTGATAAAAGCATTGCTAATAGGCAGAGTTTTGTACAACACGTTTGAAAACTTGTTTTTTCTTGAGCATGAGATAAAACACTTATTTCTCACCAAACACAATTTTGCCAAATATACTGAAGCTGATGAGATCTATAGGAGGAGGATGAATGGAATATTACCTAATGCAAAATGGTTGGAGACAATGAGTAATTTACTATGATAAATTTACAGTTAAAAGTTACTACATAGTAAAAATGGGAGCAGCTAGGTAAACAGATGAAAATAAGGTAGCATTGTCAAAGAGTATCAAGTGAAAGATAAAAGTTGAAGAATATTCCAGCGTGAAACATCTCAACTACAAGCCATAAAAAAGGGCTACAAATCCAACCATAATATCTAGTAGTACCAAATAAAAAGGGACAACATGAAGCAGTTCAATAGTTGTCTCTATCTTCTTGCAAGAAGATATTTGTATTTCCTAAATTAAATCTCAAGTTAGTTTGAGATATTTTTTAATAATTTTTTGTATAAATACTTCACAAATCAAAGTATGTAGGATGGATTCTTAGACATTTCTATTGGATTTCTTGATCTAAGACTATAAGCTATTGTATCATTGTTTGGACCAACAAGTTGGATTAATGAAAAAAGCCAAGACATTTCACAAGATTCATGTGTAGTGTGAAGTATAGACAAGTATTTTCTCTTCTGTTGTTATCTTTGTTTAGACATTTTTCCATAATTTTTAATGTATCTGAAATTTGAATGCTATAATGTGGAATATATCTTAGAATGTGCTTCATTGCACTCTATCTTAACTATTGTGCATTTAAATGTTCTTTGTTAATTATCTGAGTTAAGCAATTCTTCGTTGCTCCTTAGTTTAGGTAGTTTCCATCTAATCTATAGTAAAGGATTCTTAATTTCCCTTTGCTCATGATTATCCTTTGTTCCTCATTTTAATCCTGGTTTGAGAATTCTTAAGTGCTCTCTCACCCTCATTAAGATCATTTCACCCATCTGACAGGAAAACTTGTACTTCACTCTGCTAGCTTTCCCTTTGAACACTCCCTTTAATTAGTTAATCCTAGTTCTGTTGTCCTTCTTTGACTCCATAGCCCAATGGTCCAAAGACTTCATTCTATCCATCTGTTTTGAGGATTCCACCATTGAACATTAAATACAAATCAAAACCCCCTGAACTTTAAGAACTAACATAAAATCCAAGCAAACAAAGCTAAATTATATAGAGAGAGCCCTTTCTAATTCATAGGTTGGCTAGAGCCTATACATAAAGGATTGACTTGTGGTTACCTCGGTCTTTTCCTTTTTCTGATAACTTGCAGGGATAAATTCTAAGTGATAACATAGTGGCAACCATGCTGGGGATTCAAACCCTCAGTCCTAATAAATCTTTAAGAAATTTTTAAATATGTATTTTGAGCCTCTTAAAGTGATTGATTAGAATTTATTTTAAAAAAAAAAATCTCACTAAAAGAAAGCAATTATAATTTTTTTTAAATTCTAGCTTCAAGGAGAAATCATTATACTAGGGCTAACCCAAATCCAAACCCTACCCTAGTAGTTGATAATCCCAACCTGATTTCAAGAAAATCCATGAAGAAGAAAGTTTAGCTAGTCACACATCCTTAGTTAAAGCTAATTCATGTCCTGATGAGTGGTTATTTTTAGAATATATTCCCTTTGAAGAAAAATTTGATCTATCATTATTTAAATCAAAGTCTCAAAGTGAAATATACGATATTGTCCTAGACCCTGATTTCATTGCAGACCTTGAAGTCCAAAAGGCCAATCAGTAAATTGATGAATACATTTTGAATTCTCCACAATCATCGCTTAGTACTGCTAAGATCCTTAAGATTTTTGAACAATTTTCCACTACTCTTAGTTCACCATTGTTCCCTTCAACTTCTGAAGTCCATTCTCCACCATAATTTATACCTTCACTCCCTCACTAACCTAACATTACTCATTCACTATCTACTAGTACTAGTTCATCCTCCACTATTGTATCATCTTCCAGTACCTCAACCCCACATCTTAGCTACTCCCAACTTACATCCATCACCAATAGTTGTGCTCCTCTTGTCTTGCATGCCCCACTCGGTGTTATGCCAACAGACTACCAAATCAAAATTGTTCAATCTGATGGCATAGGACCATACACTGCATAGCACCATGTCAATAAGATGACATATTACTTTGAAATACATGAAATTGATATAGGGTATGTTCAAATGAGACTATTTGCTCAGACTTTAGCTGGTGATGTTAGGAAATGGTTTAGAGGGTTGTCTGGTAATAGTAATGACAATTTAGATGTGTTTTATCAATAATTTTTAAATAGATGGGAAAATAAAAGGAACCCCTTACAGATCCTTTAAGAGTATGAAAATATTAGGAGAGGACCCAATGAAACTGTACAAGATTACTACACTAGATCTAATAATATATACAATGCAATTCCAGTTAAACTTATACCCCACCTGATTTAGCATTAATAAATTTTCCTGATGGTTTTGACATGGACGTGGCATATCAACTAAGGGAATGAAATCCCCTAGCCTTAGAGAAAATGCAAAGTGTAGCAGTTAGTGTAGAAGCTAATTTGTTAGCTAAAAGAGCCAGAGTTAGGAATGAAAGGGGAGCAAATTCAAAAGATGAAGCTTCACCATCTGACCTCAAAATAGATGGTTTAGCCAAAAGTATGGAGAAACTAATGGATAGAATAGACAATATGGAGAGGAAAACTCAATGGGATAACCAACAAGCACCTTTAGTTAGAAACCCAAAGTTTAGGAAAAACCAAAACCAAAACACTAGAAATAATGGACCTCATAAGAATATTAGGCCTCATTTTCAAGAAAAATATGTAGAAACATCCCAACTAGATGATCCAGAACAAGATACACACATTAAATTGATGGG
This sequence comes from Pinus taeda, assembly GCA_000404065.3. Lineage (NCBI taxonomy): Eukaryota > Viridiplantae > Streptophyta > Pinopsida > Pinales > Pinaceae > Pinus > Pinus taeda. Next base: position 181,720 of record APFE031632427.1, on the reverse strand, counting down.
ATTAAATGATCAAGATATTGTTTTTCTAACTCAAGATGAGTAGGAACTACATATGCTACATCAATTACAAATCCAGTCCGGAAAGTCAGTTGATTATAAACAAGGATATGATTCTGTCATCTTTGAAGTGTATAACTAATATAACCTAAGGAGTAAAAACAACCCTAATATCCTTGATCAAACTAAGAAAACAATGTCACATCAAACCAAGAAAATCAAAGAAGCCCCGGTTTCTAAAATCCTCCAGATTCTCCCCGTACAAAAATGTTATGAAACCAGCTCTAGAAAAGATAGAAACGATAGATCAACACCTTAGTATTTAGCCTCTTTGAGGGGGAAACCTCCTTTACATTACATAAACGAACAATTCTTGGATGATTCAAATGAAAAGACATCCTCTCTATATATAGGAGTCTAAGGGGTCATAACATAATCAAAGCCTACATAACAATAGTAATATAAGGGCACAATAATAACAATAGTGGGCTTCTATGGGGCACAATAGTAACAATATGGGCACTACATGGGTACATAAATATAATAAGTGGGTTGTACTAATAACAATAAGGGGTTACACTAGTAGTATAGGGGCCTAACACAAAACCAAAATCCTTATAGCCCCACCATTGTAGATATAAACCCTAATCAACCTTCTAATGATCAACCATCCACTTCAATTCCCCCTAAAAAAATAAGTGGACACACCTCAAAACACCAGACTTGAAAACAAACAAAAATAATTCTCCAATAAAGGAAAAGAAGACTATCCCACTCAAATCCCTGCTGTGAAAATTCGAAACCCTCAAATAGAAAACACCCCTTTTCCATTCAGCTTGGGAGCAGAGGTATCTAAGCTAAAGATTTTAGTCCCTCTAGCAGAACTAATCAAGAATGAAACCTACAAGACACAGATAGACGAGACTTTAAACATTGTTGAAAATGAGGATTCATTCAACTTGTTTGATGACCAACCAAAACTTATAGTTGGTCCAGATGTTAATGGCAAACCACTATAAGGAGGAATACCACCTTTCTATATTAGCCTTAGCATCCATGAAAAAATTCTACACAATGCAATCTTGGATTATGGGGCCTCCCACAACTTAATGCCCAAATCTGTAATGGAGATATTAAACCTAGACGTTACAAGGCCTCACAAGGACTTATTCTCATTTGACTCAAGTCAAGTAAAGTGTCTAGGATTGATTAAAGACCTATGTGTTACCTTAATTCAATATCCTGCCAAAAGCATCCTTATGGATATTGTGGTTTTTGACATCCCACTAAAATATGGCATGTTGTTATCCAGATCATGGGGAGCCAAAATTCAGGGATCTTTACAACTTGATATGTCATATGAAATAATCTTTTTTTTTGGACGACCTAAGAAGTTGTACCAAGAAACTTTAATGAATTGGCCTCAAAACTTTGCTATCTACTCCATCGGTTTAGACATTGATTCCTTTATCTTGTATAATGCTGATCAAACCCAAGAAACTCTTTTATACAACATTGATACAAAACCAAAATAAATCACAGTTTCAATTCAAAATGAAACTAACCAAACTTTAGAACTTTCCAATAAACAAGATAGCCAAATTGCTATAAATTAGGAAAATTTTGTTGCACCAGATGATGAAAATTATGAGCAAAATATATTATGGCATCTTGAGTTTGATGGGTTAGTTAATAAGTTGGGAGTAGGAGCAGGAGTATGGATATACAATTTGGAGAATAATCACTCACAAGGCCATGCATACAGACTAAATTTTAAAAGTACTAACAATATGGATGAGTATGAAGCACTAATTTTAGGTCTTAAATTAGGTAGAAAACTAGGAGCTAAAAGAGTCTTTGTCATGGGATACTCTAAACTAGTTATAAAATATATTCATGTTGTATATATGAAAAATGACCCTAGGTTAAGTTGTTATAGAGGAACCATTGTAGAAATACTTAACACTTTCTTAGAAACCAAGCCTGCAGTAATTCCTAGAAAACACAATATGCAGGCTCATAGTTTAGCAATGTTTTCCAGCACTTGCAACTTACCCTTCCAACCTAACCATCAATACACTACTGAAGTTAGGTAGAGACCTGCAATTCCAGATAATTTGAAGAACTGGCAAATATTTTTTGACGATAAGCAGATAAACAACGTCATTATCTCGGAAGAAGAATTTGTAAATAGCAATATAGATATAGATACCTCAATAGATCCTAACATCAAAAATAAGATAGAACTAAATCAGATAGAAGGTGAAGAAGTAGACAGATTTCATCGTACTAAATTTACTAAGTCAGACATAGAAAACCTAGAGCAAGTTGAGAATGATGAAATACTTAATGAAGAAACTAAAGTAATTAATTGCAAAGACAATTTCTTATGTAATGGGTTAACCCATTTCAAACATTTGTTTAACCCAAATAATGTTCCTAGGAAACACAAAATGGAACCTTTGAAATCTGACATAGAGGAGTGCAATATATGCACTGATGAAAATCCAAAACTGGTCAAGATTTCAAAATCATTACCTCCAATTGAAAAAGTGAAATACATTGAATTATTAAAATAATTTCAAGATGTCTTCGCTTTCATTTATGAGGACCTGAAATCCTATGACACCAACATCATACAACACACCATTCCTATAAAAGAAAATCAAAATCCTTTGAAACAAAAACTTAGAAGGATTAATCATGTCTTATTACTTGCAATTGAAAATTAAATTTAGAGGATGTATGATCCTAAACTAATTGCACCAATTATATTTTCTGTTTGGGTCTCAAACTTGGTGCAAACTAGGAAGAAAACTAGTGAGATCAAACTCTGTGTGGATCTTAGAAACCTCAACAAAGTGTGGATAAAAGACAATTACGCTTTCCCCAAAATGGACCACATTTTACAGAGAGTAGTTGGAGCAACCATAATGTCATTATTGGATGGGTTTTCTGGTTACAATCAAATCTTAGATCATCCTGATGACCAAGCCAAAATTGCCTTTACTACTCCTTGGGGCACATTCATGTATGTGAAAATGCATTTTGGATTAATGAATGCAGGAGCCACTATCCAGAGGGATATGGACATAACCCTTTCCAAAGGAATTCATGATTTCATTGTGATATATTTGGATGACATTACTCTATTTTCTAAATCTGACAACCAACATTTCGATCATCTAAGGCAGGTTTTTATTAAATGCAGGAAATATGGGATTTCTTTGAACCCCAAGAAGTCTTTGTTTGCGTTAGAAGAAGGAAAGTTATTAGGTCATATAGTTTCAAAAGATGGTATCTGAATATACCCTTCAAGAATAGAAGCCATATTACATATACAACATCCCAGGAACATTAGAGAATTACAAGCTTTCTTAGGGAAAATTAACTTTCTTAGAAGATTTATTTCTAATTTAGTAGAATTAATTAGATCACTAAATAATATGCTAAAAAAATATTCGACCATAAAATGGACTATTGAGGCTAAGAAATCCTTTGAAGACATTAAATTAGCCTTAGCTAAAAAACTAGTGTTAATCAGCCCAAAATTTGACAGAGATTTCATTTCACTTTCCTTTTCTTCTGAGCACACAAGTGCTACAGTCTTATTGCAAAAAAATGACCAGGGCTATGAACAACCTATTGCTTTCTTTAGTGAAGCCTTGAGATATGCCCCCTTGAAATATAACATAATGGAAAAACAAGCCTTTTCTTTGGTCAAATCCATCAAGGATTTTGGGGTATACATTTTACATTCTCATATAGTGGCCTTCGTTCCTAATTCAGTAGTCAAAGACATCCTAACTCAAAAGGGTCCAAATGGAAAGAGAGGAAAGTGGATTGCTACTATTTTAGACTATGACATAGAAATCAAACAAACTAAGTTAATCAAGGTCTAAGGTTTAGCCAAGATCATGGCTGAATCAAACTGTCAGGCCTTAGATATAAACTTCATTACAAGCAATAGATGATGAGGAGGAGATGGGTACTCCACTAGTCAGCCAAGCCTTTATGGAATCACCATGGTATGCTAATGTTATATATGTTTTACTGAGTTTACAAGCTCCTCATGAAATATCTAGGACTAAAAGTAGATTTTGAAAGAAGAACCTTAAAATTTTGTATATTAGACAATGCTTCATTTTGGAGAGATCAGGAAGGCATTCTTCTCAATTTCATATTAAAAGTTGAAGCTAACAAGGTGTTACAAAAGTTTCATGTAGGCGATTGTGGAGGACACCATTACTGGAAAACCACTACAGATAAAATTCTTACAGCTGGTTTCTACTGGCCTACTTTGTTTTTTGATATCAAAAATATGTGACCTCCTGTCACAAATGTCAAATTTTTGAGGGAAAGAAAAAGCTCTTATCTTTTCCCCTAAAGCCAATCTCTACTGAAATACCTTTTCAACAATGAGGTTTAGACTTCATTGGCGAAATTCACCCACCCTCCCCTACCCAACACAAATGGATCCTTATTGCCACAGACTACTTCACAAAATGGATAGAGGTCATACCTTCAAGGCAAGCCACTGACACTGTTATCATAACCTTCCTTGAAGCCAAGATTCTGTCAAGATTTGGATGTCCAACTAAGCTCATTATTGATAATGCAACAACCTTTAAATCCAAAAGAATGATATATTTCTGCAATAGGTATCATATAAAACTGGGCCATTCCATAGCCTATTATCCTCAAGGAAATGGACTTGTAGAATCCTCAAACAAAATCCTGGTAAACATCATCAAAAAGTTGTTAGAGGACAATAAGAAAACATGGAATAAAAAGCTAGTCAATGCCTTATGTAACCACAAAAAAATCAAATGTTACTTCACCCTATCAACTAGTTTATGGGATGGAAGTTGTTTTTCCATCTTCCTTGGGAACACGAGTGATGAAGTTGCTTCAAGAAATGTAGGTTGAACCAAATAGTATCCAAAGGAGAATGAACCAAACAATTCATCTTCAACAAATGAGGGAGGAAGTATATATCAGGTCTCAAGTTGTGCATGAAAGGATTAAAAATATTCTTGATAAGAGAACCAAGGCTGAAGATTTCTACCTTGGTGACAAAGTACTCAAGTGGGATTCAAAGAGGGAAGAAAAAGGTGTTTACATGGGAAATTTGATTTTCTATGGAAAGGCCCATATGTCATTTATGCTTTCAAAGGTAATAATTCTTTCTTCCTAAGAGAAATGGATGGTACAGAAGCAGAAGTTTGGCTAGTGAATAGTCGAATGCTCAAACACTATTTTGAACCTGGTTACTAATTTTCACTTTGAATTAGAGCATATTATATTTTCAGATTCTAGATTGGATTGGATGATGATTTTTTGAAGTTTAAACTCAAAGAGAAGGCCCTAAGCTTTGAAAGATGCATTGTCATAAGTATTAATAATGCAGAAGCACATAGGAATATTTTGTAAGGTAACATCAACAACAACTCAAAGGCTAATAATGTACAAAGTTTTTGACATTTCATAAGAAAATGCCATCCCCAAGTGGAGCCAATATTAGGTTCCTATACCAATAGGAGTCATAATGTTGAATGACTAAGATTGAGCCTTATAATATTGTACATACCTTTGCTTTTTGCAAATGTTTTCCATATTAAAAAATTAAAAAATGTAAAGAGGGTATGTCCTAAAAGATTAAACAAAGGACAAAATGAATAAGGATAAGGTCCCAAAAAAAATGAAAATATATGAACCCAAAGAGATAAAAAGACACCATGAAGTGAGCAAGTCAAAATTCCACTTCTATTTACTTTATGCATAATAATGATTGTCTGCAGCTTGTAATTCATGCCGCAATCCATGACAGTCAAATTGTTCAATATTGGCTAGTCATTCTTTCAATTTTATGTTTATAGTTAGAGAATAAAATATGGACAAACAATGTAATCTTGGCAGATCATTAGATAGGTAGAGTAAATAAAAGGTGATCATCAGTTTAATCTGAGCCCTTGGATGATATAAGGTTATAATGAGATAGTTTATTTTGTGAAAAAAAGAAAAAGATTGATAAGGGTTTGCTAGCCTAAATACACACAAATAAAGGAAGAAAAAATGGTGGGGTAGGTGAATGGGTAATTATTAGAAAGTTTGCATTATTACAAATATCACTTGATAAAAGAACAACCATTATGCTTAAATGATATGTTTTCTATGTACAGAAAGCATTTTACAAAGGAAAAAGCAATGGTTCACTAGTTCTAAATGATTAATTCCACATCATTCATTTTAACCCCTATAACACTCACTAATTTCCCTTTTATAATAAAAGTAGTAATACCTATAATTCTTTAAGTCAAAGAGGATCAGAGCATTTCTCCAACTTCTAGTGGGACCGGACCCTCAGCTTGATGACTTAAGAAGGAAAAGTGTAAAATTCCCTTGCAATTCATTCATCCCCCTCACAAAATCCCTTTTTCTAAGGCTAAATTCTTTTTCCTAAGAAAACCCGACGATAAACATATATTATTGAAAAACCCACCAAATACAATTATCCTAAGTACTAAGTGTATAGAAAGTGTATAATATTTTGTATACCTATGTACAATACCCCTTCTACTCATTTCACCTCATATTAAATTTTTAATTAAATATATAAAATTCCTAAAAAAACACATTGGCTTGTATATATTTAACTCCTTTATATAAAGTAATCCCACCCCTTAGTTTATTTTAAAAATTATATGACTACCCCATATCCCACAAAATATATAAAACCCCGCCCTCAATCCTTAATCCTATATTAAATCACACCCGATTAAGATTATGTTTAATTTAATTCCTATTTACCGATGGTGATTCGACCCATGCCCCCCGCCCCCCCCTAAATTTTTTTGTTGTAAATCGTCGTGCAACTCCATCACCTGACTCCAATTGATCATCCATTCCCCAAATCCCACAACCCATATTCATATCAGTCTGGCCCGATGTTCATCCTTTACCCACCTAATAAGGTGGTTTTCCCTGACCCAGAGAATGCTATGTGTCACGAGCTTGACTAGATTGGGTGAGCCCCCCTCAAAACCACTTCCATCTCAAAAGTGGTGCGATGACCCCATTAAACAACTATCTAGTATAACTCAAAAAACTTCCCACTATTCATTAGTTATTGAACCTGCCAAAATTAATGTTTTTTCTATATAAGCCTAATTACCCATCTTTCCACCCTTTTCGTGCATTTGCTATTGAGAACTCAGAAAGTCGTTGCAACCCTTGCAAAAACCAAATTTGCTTACAAACCTCTACCATTCCTCCATGGATGTTGTAGATAGCCCAACTCATTCATCAGTCCATAACAAAATCGCATGAACCTCTGCAACTACCATCAACCACCATTTACAGTGAATTTTTCCCAATTCTAGGTATTTAACTATGGAATACCAAGTCCATCGTCAAATTCCAAGTAAATTCACCATCATAAAACTATTAATTAAGTAAAAATATCAAATTTACTTTAATTTTAACACTCCGAGCCATAACCATATACAAGACCTCCGTTTCCCTTAAAACACCAAAAAATCCAACAGAACCTTTGCTGAAACCCCTGAGCATAATTCAAATCTACAAGAACTGAATTATAGCTGCCCCCATCAACATGGATGTGAGACCCATTACCACTCCCCATTTGGATCTTGACCATCTTCCCTTGGCTAACAGGGACTTCCGAATAAACGACGCTACTACCCTAGAGCCCCTGCTCAAAATGAATTGCCAAAGTAGGGACTAATACCTTAACCATGCTGATGATGTTGGCCTTTGGGAGTGAAATTTTCCCAAATACCAGTTCCCCCAAGTCCACATCTTTCCAAATATTATTCATACGTGTTATGCAAGCTACATCCCCAGCCATAGAACCATAATGTCTTGTGACCACAAAGTCCTTTTTACTCTCCCAACTAAGTCAATTAATGAAATGTTGCAGCTTGAACAAGGGCCAAAACTAACCCAACATTCAATTGGATACCTACTGGACTTGTATTCCAAGCTTAGCCCCGCAAAATTGGCCCAGTTAGTCCAAAATTTCATTAGGGAGGAGAAACACATTCCTAAGGACTCCCCTCCATATGTATCAGTTATTTTCTCTCCATGGGGCCAGAACATTGTAGCCATGATATCATGTGTTTTGGGCTACACTACAAGTGAGTACATTGATGAAATAATTCTTGCTTTCATGTCCATCTATACCCCAGGAAAACCTCCTGCAACTATATATGACTTCGCCACATTCATAGCTAATAGAATGCATGAGAAGTTCACAAGAATGGTAATTTATAGGGTGTTCCTGTATTATACCATCTATTTCTAAATTATCATTCACAGAAGTTTCCTTTTACCCTTCAAAAGCTTGACACCAAGGGCTAGCTCAGATTTTTTATTTTTTGGTCCCCACTTTTCCATGATTTTCGATCACCATATACCTACTCAGACATTATAGATTCTTTTGTGCTTCCAGTCATGACCATGCTCAATGGGAATCCTCCAACTAGAATAAGCCCAAAAATAAAGAGTCCTCTAGCTTTCCAAGCATACCAAAGTTGATGATTGGTACCTTTATCAGAACCATACATACATCAGAATATATGGTTGCATGCTTGCACCATATAACTTTCCAAGGTACCTCCCCATGAGGTTGATTACCTTAGAATATTACAGACAGATCATAAATTTAGATGAAGTCAAATTGATCAATGCCAAGAAGAAGGCATATTTTAAAATTAAAGATCAATTAGGTCCCCTCATATGGAATTCTAGAGAGGTAGGTAAATAGGCCAACCTAATCCTACAAAGAATGAAGTTCCAAAGGAGTTTTGCATGGAGATATGACCCTTTCGAATTCATTACCGACAAAAGGAAAAAGGTCAAGCTATGACCCTTTATCCACCACCCCATACCAGAAATAGCAACATATATGAACAAAATAGAATGGGTGGAAGGTACCCTAGTAGACCAAGACAACACCAAAGTACATGTAGAAAATGCCCTGATAGATTTAGAAAAGCAGCTTGATGACAACTCTTTTCTACAGATACTATAAGTGCAAGAAAGAACCATGAGTACCCATCTAGTCTTGAAGTCTCCTCAGAATGAGGGGAAAATTCCAAAGAGGAATAGAGAGGAAGCTTCCACATCAGGGATTGACACGTCAAATTTGAAAGAGGATTCAAGCAAGAGGAAAAGGCTCAATCTGGCCTCTGAATAGGAGTACATAGAAGATTCAACATACGTAACCCATGCAGAGGTAAATAGAAGCATGCCTACCACTCCATCCAAAGGCATGGAAGAGCCTTCCACATCTCAGACTCAGATGTTGGCAAGGCAACTTAGTGTGGAATTATCATCCTTCAGCAGGCCTACTGACAGAGACCAGGACATAAAAGACAGGTACAAGGAAGTCAAAGCAAGAAATAAGAGGCTTAAGGCCCAAGCTTATTCTCAGTACCTGAAGCTCCCTCCCACCAATAAGGCAAGGCTAATGTCAGTGTTTGACATTAAAGAGGGGAAGCTGCAGATTGTTATAGACATATTTTGGAACTACAACCCAAATCACATATGTCAATAAACCAAGGGCTCTTAGACCCCTAAAAGTGTTGTTTCATACCCTAAATGATCAAGGTCAACTGATTACATGATTTCCCAGAATTTCTCCGTAAAAAACTACTCAGAACTGGTCAAAACTAGACCATACAGACTTCTCCATGATGAGGGTGTGATGCGTCTCACCTATTACACACAAGGGGTGTGATGCATATTGAAAATCCCATCTGTAGGTTGTAATGAGAAAGAGCAGACAAATGGAAGAGGGAGTTTGCTAGGTGGAAACTCAAAGAATCTTCTAGAAACTACTCATATAACACTTGCCTCTCTGAATTCGCCCATGGATGAATAAGAGATCATGAAATCTCCAAGTGGAACCAGGAACTATCAGTGAAATGACACTAATCAAAATCCCAGAAGCTGACTTATCCCCCTGCAAATATCTATATATGGATCCCTCATTCTAGAGATCCAGATGCTATAATTTTGTATTTTGTAAGGAAGTGTTGTTGGTTTCTCAGTGAAATATTGTATTGTTCGGTGATCTAGTTTCTCATGAGGTGAAGAGGGCTTTCATGCTAGGAGGATGGCACTAGATCAGACAGCTGGGTTGTAATCCTCTCTTCTAATTCTATCAATAAATCTATTTGATTTTTCCTCCATATGCTTGCTTATTTCTGAATCTTGTATTTGCATATGCATTTGTATGGTTAATGTACATCTGGTTCTACATTGTTTACGGTATCATAGATATCTATGCTTTGATGGTATTTTGTTGCTTTGACTCTCTAGGTGTTCTTTAAAGCAGGACAAGTGAGAAAGGAGTGGTGAAGCTCTATCAAAGGAGAGAGGAAACAAGCAAGGAGCCAAGTGAAAGACTAAGGTTGGTTCTCTCTGCTTCTCTCACATCTATGTCCCATAAAGGAAAACACAAGTTACTTTGAAGTGTTTGTTTCTAAGATAGCTACCTGTCTTAGTGGGACTAGCAGATCTGAATAGAAATTAGTTTTCCCGGAAACAAAATGGCGACTCCACTGGGGAGCGAATAGTTTCTTTGTTTGTTACTGTTGTTTGCTTTATAAACTACAGATGGAGCCTGAAGTTAAGCCAGCTAGCCTTCGAACTACTTTTGCTATGCAACTGCAAAGTATATCAAGACTGCTTTACTTAATCTCCAGGTTGGTTTATGAATTGAGCATCTGACTTGCAAACATCCGAAGCTCCCTGGTGGTATCCCAATAACATCATTAGATCATACCTCTATACTTTGTGTTTACTTTCTATTATAAGCTCGGCCTAAATCCCCGAACTTAGCTGCAAACTATGGGAGAAAAACAAGCTCAGTCTCATCCTTAGACCATCGCACTATCTCTCATTGACAGTCTGGATGCATCACACCTCCCGTGTGTTGTAGGTGAGATGCATCCTTGTTTCCCTTAAGGACAGGTGTGATGATTGAATGAGACTGTTTCCCTCTCTAGATTTTGGCTTTTTCTTCATTATTTTCAGATCTATTCAGTAGTTTTGCTACCTATGATCAGTGTATCACTGTTGAAGCCTTCTTCCTTTACATTATTCAGCCTCCATTGATAAGGAATTGTGAATGTTTTTATGTATTTTTCATCATTTACAATCCTCCTTTGCAAAAAGTAGCTTAATCAAATTGTCGTCTTTTGATTCAAAAGTGTCACAACTGTTGTTTTCAGTCAAGAAAAAAAGTTTCATAAATTCTTCCTCTTTTAGATAGTCGATTGTACTTTTGCCATTATACTTGATTTGAATTGTCAATTTTTTTGAAGTGTCAAAAGTAGTTTTCCATTCGAAATTGAAAGTGTTGTCTTAGTCTTCCTTTCGTTTTTTGAAAAGAAATGGCTTAAGAGTTGATTTGAAGAAAAGTAGTTCAGATCTATACTTATTTTTCTTTTTGGCATTCTCACATTAAGGAAACAGAAAAAAAATACATGCATGTGCATTTTCATTTAGAATGCACGTGGAAATTGATTTAGCAAAAGTGCATTTAGTGTGTGCTCTCTACTCTATGTTGAAAGAATCTTACTCTTCATTCCTTAGTAGCTAGGATTTTCATTGCTGAAAGAAAATAATCAATTGTTTATCATTTTAGATTGCATATTTAGGAATTGTACATCTACATCACGTGGTGAACCGTGAAATGCAAACTTCTTAAGAAAGATCAACTATAAAATAAACTTTAATGAACATAAAAACACTTTGGAACCTAATGCACAACATCTAGAAGTCTAGGCTAGAGACGTATTCCTGTAGGTTTTAACCCCATACAAAAATTACCTACATACGAATTCTAAAACATGGAAAATACACAATGTGAGATCATATACACAGAGATTTTCCCCTAGATCCCAAGACTGGGACTACCAGCTTGATTTTTCTTTTTTTTTTGTAACTTTCAATGTTACAATACATATTTATACATGCTGAAGCATCCAATGCCATTGACCGAAAACCATTGCATCCAAAAATCATGTGTGGAAATCATGCACAAAACCATAGGTGGGTCCGCCCAACCTAACATAGGGTCCAAAACCAAAATTTTTCGGGGCGCTGCCACAGACCCCATAAAGTGGGGTTACGGGTGCCCTTCAAACCACCTATTATCTACATGGAAGGAATATAACACAACCCAACATTCTCCCACTTGTTGCTTTCTTTCCACAGGGGGCCACAAGAGAGCTTACTCATTTTCCCAACCCCGAAATGCCTATTGTCTCTCTACACCAAGAGAACTTCTCGGAGCTTACAGATTTTGTCAACGCATCTGCAGTATTCTTCAATGTGCCCACCTTTACTAGAAACACCTTTTTTTCTTCTATCATATCCCTCACAAAATGATACTGAACATCAATGTGCTTTGTCTTTGAATGATATGCAGGGTTCTTTGCCAAGAAAATTGAACTTTGGCTGTCACAATGTATCATTATAGCTTCCTGTACTAACCCCATACTTGAACACAATCTCTGCAACCAAACTACTTCCTTGCTTGCATGAGTCGTTGCCATGTTTTCTGTCTCTGTAGTTGATAGTGTCATTACAGATTGTTTCTTACTCATCCAACTGATTGCACCTCTAAATATTTTAAACACATAACCACTAGTAGATATTCTCTGATATAGATCTCCAGCCCAGTCCACATCAACAAAGCCACGAATATTCAACACTCTGTCCAATCCTGGTCTTCCTTGGTAGCACAAACCATAATCACTAATGCCATGCAAGTACCTAAAAACCCGCTTCACTACTGTCCAATGCTCCTTTCCTAGTTTTGACATAAACCTGCACAACAACCCCACCGCATCTGCAATGTCTAGTCTAGTACAGACCATTGCATACACCAGGCTATCGACTGCACTTGCATATGGAACACGGGACATGTCCTCTTCCTCTTCTTGTGTCTTGGGACACTGTTCAGCAGATAACCTCAGACCTACAGGAATAGGAATCTTCATCGGTTTACTATCCTGCATATTAAACCTTGTAGTATTGTATCGACATACTTCCTCTAGTTTAACCAGAGCTTCCTCTTTTCCCAATCTCTTTTAATTTCCTTGCCCAAATTATAGTTTGCAGCACCAAGATATTTCATGTCGAATTTGGAGGACAATTGGGTCTTCAAATCTTGGATAAGCTCTTTTTCATTTCCAACTAGCAACATATCATTGACATACAAGACCAGATAAATAACACGGTCACCAATTAATTTAAAATACACAGAGTGATGTTCTTTACTTTTAGTGAATCCAAGTCACCATATAAATTTATCAAATTTCTAATGCCACATCCTTGGTGACTGTTTTAACCCATATACAGACTTCTTTAACTTGCATACTAGTTATTTCTTACCCTTTGCTGCAAAGCCTTCAGGTTGCTTCATGTAGATTTTCTCTTCTAGATCCCCATGAAGAAAGGATGTCTTCACATCCATTTGTTCTACCTCAAAATAAAAAGCAACAGCAAGAGATAAAAGTAATCTAATAAAAGTTACCTTGGAAACAGGAGAAAAAATATCACCAAAATCAATTCCTGACACCTGGGAATAACCTTTTGCTACCAACTGAGCTTCATATTTCTCCACTTTTCCTTCTACATTTGTCTTCTTTTGAACACCCATTTGCTACCAATGGATTTCCTTCCAGCCGGAAACTTCACCAGATCCCAAGCCTCATTTTTGTGCAAAGATTCCATTTCATCAACCATGGCCTCTTTCCAGAGTTTTCCATCCTCTGAATCTACTGCTTCCTTCATAGTTCTAGGATCATAGTCAGTAATAGATAAAGACAAATTTGAACAAAAAGCAGATTGACTATACCTTTCAGGTTTCCTTCTCTCTCAAACTTATCTTCTCATAGCCGGAGTTTGTGGCTCTTCATCTTCTGATTCCTCCTCTGCTATAGAGTGTGATTCTTCCCCCTTTAGGTCAAACTCTATCTTCTCAAGTTCCTTTGGTTGGACTTCATGTTTAATAACATCTTTCACCTCTCTGAACACCAAATCTTGGTTGTACACAACCTGTCATGTCACTGGGTTACAAATCTTATAACCATTTAAACCATCCTTATACCCAATAAAGATGCACTTTTCAAATTTACTATCCAACTTGGTTCATTTCTCCTTTGGAGTATGTACATATGCATCACATTCAAACACCGTCAGATGTGAAAGAGAGGGTTTCTTACCAGTCCATACTTCTTGTGGATTCCTATCCTCCAACACTGATGAAGGTGACCTGTTGACCAGGTAACATGCAGTATCCACCGTCTCTACCCAGAATTTATGTCCTAACTGGACCACTAAGCATGCTTCTTGCCCTTTCCATCAACGTATTATTCATTCTTTCTGCAACTCCATTTTGCTGAGGTGTATATGGAGTAGTCTTCTTCCATGCTATACCACACTTCTTACATAATTATTCAAATTCCTTACTACAAAACTCTTCTCTGTTATCTATCCTCAACACCTTTATGTTCTTCTCTGTCTGGTTTTCCACCAAAGCCTTAAATTCTTTAAACCTATCAAAGAATTTAGATTTCTTCTTAAGGAAATATATCCATGTACTCCTTGAGAAGTCATCTATAAATGATACATAGTACATAGAATTACCTAGTGATGGAACCTTCAAAGGTCCAAACACATCACTATGCACAATTTCTAATATATATTTCGCCCTCTTACTACCAGAGGGGAAACTCACCCGATTCTGTTTCCCATATACACAATTTTCATAGAAATCAAAATCTAGAGAGCTGTTACTCATACCTTCTACCATACCTTTACCATGAAGTATCTGAAGGCCCTTTTCTCCAATATGTCGAAGCCTTTGATGCCACAGCATGGTCTTCTCTCTAGAGACCACTATATTTTCTGCTCCGCTTTCAGGAACCACAAAACTATTGCACCCATCAATAATAGTGCTACCTTGCAACTTGCACAGAGTTCCAATCCAAACTCCCCACATCAATACCAGTCCTCCTCGAACTATCTTGTAGGTATCCTTCTCAAACACTATTTTTACACCTGCATCATCCAGCTTGCTAACATAAATCAGATTTTTGGCTAATGAAGGAATATGTAGAACACCTAGAAGCGTTCTAACCCTTCCAATTTGAAATTTCAACTTTACTTTTCCACGACCAACACTTCTGTCCTTCCTGTCATCCCCCAAGAAGACATCACCACCATTATATTTCTCATACTCACAGAACCACTCTCTATGGGGAGTGAAGTGAAAGGATGCACCTGAGTCAATCAACCATGCCTCGTGATCTACATGTGTAGTTGAAGAAGCCAAGTACACATCCCCACCTTCATATGAGGTGGTTTTCACCTTTGCAGTAGGAGCCTCATCAGGTCCCTTTCCTTTGTCAGGAGCTTTAGATTTACAATCCCTTTTGTAGTGCCCATCCTTTCCACATTTCCAGTACATCTCCTTTACAGGTTTTCCTAGAGATTTAGATCTCCCTTTAGATTTAGATCTCCCACTCGATGACTTATTTTTGTTTCTGTTCTGGGTCCACCCTCGTACAGACAAGGCATCACCATTTTGGCTCTCCATATTTTTCGTCTCATCTCCTTTATCATCAAGGATGAGACTATTTCATGAAAATGCAAGGCAGTTGCATTGCTACCTAGTGCAATAACCAGACTATCCCATGAATCTGGTAGAGAACACAACAAACTGATGCAATTATCTTCATCTTAAATTCTAATATCAACAGATGCTAACTGACTTACCATAGTATTAAATGCATTTAGATGCTTTGTCACTGAGTCTCCATCTTTTTTCCTCAAGTTATACACCTTTTTCTGTAGGAACAATTTATTCACCAGAGACTTAGACTGGTACAAAGTTCCCAACTTGTCCCACAAATCCTTTGTTGTAGCTTCCCCTGATACATTCATCAATACTGAATCTGAGACACACAATCGTATTGTGCTCTTTGCCTTCTGATCCAACTTCTTCCATTCTTCATTGGACACTCATGTTGGTTTAGTTCCCAGATCTACCACGATCCACTGATCTTTATCCACCAATAGATCCTCCATCTTAAGTTTCCACAAATCAAAAATCTAACCATTAAATTTCTCAATCTCTATCTTTCCACTACTCGCCATCTTATTTCACCACCAGAATTAATCTCGCAGATCTCCCACTAAACAGGGTCTACCACAGGCCTGAGCAAAACCCCTCAGCAACAAAGGCGTCCCATTGAAGCCAAAATTTCTCTAACACCAAATGTAGGTTTTAACCCCGTACAGAAATTACTTGCATACGAATTCTAAAACATAGAAAATAAACAATGCAGGATCATGGCACATAAAACACATATACATAGAGATTTTCCCCTGGATCCCAAAACCGGGATTACCAGCTTGATTTTTCATTTTTTTGTTCCTTCAATGTTACAATGCATATTTATACATGTCGAAGCATCCAATTCCATGGACCAAAAATCATTGTGTCCAATAACATGGACCGAAAACCATCCCATCCAATACCATGGATCGAAAACCATCACGTCCAAAAAATATCTACGAAAATCAAGCAGAAAACTTTAGGTGGGTGCGCCCAACCTAACATAGGGTCCAAAACCAAAATTTTCTGTGGCTCTATCCCGGACCCCATAAAGTAGGGTTATGGGCGCCCTTCAAACGACCTGTTAACTATGTGGAAAGAATATAACACAGTCCAACAATTCCAGCATTGTAAAGCCTGGTAACTATCGTTTTCATCGTAGGTTGGGTGATTCCTCCGCTTTGATATGACAAGTGCCAGTACGAACTTGTGCTCCCACATACCATCGAGTATATATCGGGAGACCACAATAGGCTGATATCCTTTATCCTTATCAAGTCGTGTCTACCGCCCATTAGTCGCAATGAACTGAACACAACATTCATGAAGATTGACTGTCGTACGTAATGTCCTCGATAATTTCTCTATAATTTACCACTGAGGTGTATATTGCAGTTTTACCATTGGTTTGGTAATCCCTCTATCTAGATTTCCAGAGTAGTCACTTTCATTCCTTTTTGACTCCTTAAAATAAAAGGTCCATCTAAGCACTTGTCACTTCAGGCTCATTAAAAATCGAAGGCAACTAGAGTCATCTTTAGCTTTTTCTCGACTCTTAAAAATTGAAAAAGCAAGTTGTGTCAAAACGTCATAAAATTCATTGAATTTAGAATAACATTTTCCCCTTTTAATTTTGAATTGATCATGTAATCTGCAATCATGGAAGAAATTCAATCAAAACCCCTTCGTTCATGGATACTAACGAGTCAACCATCTTTGACTCTGGAAACAAAGCCATTCATGGCCAAGCGATCTTGTTTAACTATGTCGAAATTTCTTGGTTTATTTGAAACTTGTGTTTCAACATCATCAGAGACTCAGGTTACTCCAATTATTTATGGTACCCCTACCTCTACAGAAGAAGTTCCGCAGTTACAAGAGGACATTAGAATTGATCCTAGTGTAAAGAAAAACACTTCTAATCCTAAACCAACTCCATCTAGGGCTGATTTGTAAGGTGTCACCCCTCCAGCATCTGTCACTGTAGAGTCTATACCTTCTTTGGCACCAGAAATATTTTACGGAACTGACAGTCTACCTCATCCACCTGGACTGATTGCTATAGAAGAGATTGTGGAGGATCTTCCATCTAGTACCACATTGCATTTTGGAACTGAGATCCACCTATATCCTTCTACCAAGGAATTTAGTTCTTTCGATCACCATTCATCGCGAGTTCCTGTCGAATCGCTAGGAAATCTTATGGATAGACTCAATATGTCTGAACAACCATTGACATCTAGGACTGTGTCATCTAATACAGTAGCAGCAGAACCCCCTGCTGCTACTCCAACAATGTTCATTCGTAAACCATATGTCCCAACTAATTCTCAACCACTAGATGGAGTCCACCGAGGGATTGTTTTGGTAGCATGGTCTGTTCCTATTCTTTCATCAGGAATCTTATCTCGAATTTCTTATGTTGACACTCAGCAAATTCATCCTTCACATCGGTATGAATTAAGGTAGTCCAATCTCCAAAGACCAATTTACCCTTTGAACAATAGATTGCCACCATATGGGGGGCAGTATTCCTTTTCATTGTTTCCTCTAGGAGAGCAACCATATGAGAGCTCACAACAAAATTCGGGTCAAGATGGAATTGCATCTAGTGGTTGGATACCAATATTGCCTCAATAGCCAAGAGTTGTATATTCAATCCAATCAAATCAACCTGTGTCAAACATTCCCACTACACCAGCTATTGTGACAGTGTCGCAAGTACAAGCGCTACCTGTTGTATGTCAGCCTCAAGTCTCTCAAGTCGTAATACAACAACCTCTTGTCTCCATGACTCAATTACAACCACAAATTAGTGGCTCCTTAACTGAAGTGACTCAAACTCAAATGGGTACTATCACCCCTCATCTTGGTCAAACATCTAGTATTGGACAATAGCAAATGGTCTAACAACCATGGCTAGTGTAATATCAACAACCGTAATTCCAGCAAGCTTACCAAGGACTTGAGCAACAAAGCTTTGCAGGTAATGGGCAACCATTTGTTCATAATGGTTACCAACAATCATATTATAATGGTTATGTCCATAAATCTTATCAAGGTTATCAGCATCAAATACATTATGCTCGTATGCAAAGACCCACTACTCAGGCAATCCCATCTTATCCTGGGTATTCTTCACCAAACTTGAATCAACAGTTACCTGCTGTAGCAACATTAGAATTGCTAGATTTGAATTGGCTAACAAATTATCCAATTGCTTACACCCCTTGGTGGCTAGCGATTCCTCATAAACTTTCGTCAGATATTCCTAAATTCAATGGAAATCTGGGTGAATATCCATCGAATGATGTAATGACTTTTCATTTGTGGTGTTCGTTCAACATCCTCAATGATGATTTGATTAGGCTTCACCTTTTTTAGTGAATTCTAACTGGTCCGGCAGTGGAATGGTACATCGAATTGCCTAGAGCTTCATTCAATAACTTCAACACCCTTGCCACTACCTTTTTAACCCATTTTCAGTTACCCATAAGGTACGAAACAGGAACGAAGCTCCTGACCAATTTTAAATAGACAACAACCACTCACATATCTGATCATATTCATGAGTGGCGATGTTGTCGTTGAATGGTAAAGAAATATGTTCGTAATCAACTTCTAGATGAATGGCTTATTAAGTCATTATTACCTTCTATTACAGAAGATGTGGCCAAGGGAGGAGTTGTCACTGAAGAGCAAGTCATTACTCGTGCAGAATATCTAGACTTGATCTATACTCAGTCTGGCATGCTCTATGACAAAATTCCTGATGCTCCTAGACCAAAATTTTATGTTCCTCCTCCTCCTAAATCGAACAGTGACTCTCATGTCAGCAACAACGTGATTGGCGCCTCGAGTATGCAAACTGCAAAGTCCCCATCTGGTAAATCCCTTGAAGTTTTCAGTAAAAAATAAAATGACAAAATTCCTGCCTCAGAGGTTAATATTGTGTCATCCAACAAAGGCAAAGAACCAAAGCAAACACGGGGCAAGAAGAAAGGGAAAAACAAAAAGAAGAAACAGGAAGATTCGAGTCCTGTAAAATCTTCTGAAAACCCTACTAGGCAAAAGAAACCTAGTCAACCATGTCTCACATGCGATGGAGACCATTGGACAAAATAATGTTTGCATAAAGCCGAGGTCAAGAAGTTCTTTTAGAATTCAAATACCTCAGTGATAGTGACTAATCCATTTCCAAACCTAGAAACCAATCTAGTTGCTATCGATAATGCTTACCCATCCCAATTGTTTATGTTGTCCATTTCAAAACAAAAAAATGATGCATTGATATCGACAAGGAATAAAGATTATGGGAATCCATGGATGCTGAACAACAAGGCTGCAGATCAACCTAGTAGTTCGAAAACAACTTCATCCGAAGTTGTGCCAGCCATCATTCTTGAGCTAACAATAAATCCAGCAAACGGAGTAGTACACCAATCGAAATTTAATCCTCATGCTCGAGCAGCACGGAATTATAATATAGTATAGGATCTGGCCCAGTCACCATCTGCTATGTCGACACTTGAAGTACTACTAAATCGCCACTCCCAAAAGCAGGCTTTATTATCAACAATAGGTGGGATTGACCCAACATATTCCAATCTTGTGGCCTTTAATCATAAAGGGTATGAACCTCAGTTACCAGCTCAACTCGCTTTCCTCGTACAGGTAAAAGCCATCAAAAAACTTGTTCATCGAACAATCATTGATGAGGGGGCATCTACCTGCATTATCTCAATCAGTTGCTAGAAAACTTTAGGCTCACCACCCTTGTCAAGATCATCAATGACATTAAAATCATTCGATGGATGAACATGTTGGAAATAATACTAAGAGGGGGGGTGAATCAATATTATCAAATTCTTTTCAATATATATTCCTTATTTATACTTTGAATTATTCTTCAGATATTGATCATTACTTTGTATGTTAGTACCATAAAATAATGAGCATGAACAAGAAAAACAGATAGTCACACCAAAGAACACCATATATAAGGTGGAAACCTAATGTGGGTGAAAACCACTTGCTGTAATAAGTCTCTATCTTCTTTTAATTAGAAACTCCTTTTACAATGATCTTCTACTGTTGCAGTCCTTTACTAGTATGCAGGCTGCAACTTGCAGAGAGCTACAACTCTCTCTCATTTTCTAGTCCCTCGTAGAAGGGAGCTACAACCCCCTTTGCTCTTTTACTTCTTTAGGGACCACGTTTCATTAATTTTCAAACTGGATCCATGAACATCAAATAATCATCAAGTACATGAAAATCACCCAATCTCCTTATACAATAAACCAATGAATCACCCACTCTTCAGAATGCTGTAAACAGAAAGGAATACTAGAAATCTAAACCCAAAACTTTGGTCCAATAGATAAAAGACAATGAACAATTGTTTCAAAATAAGACCGCAATTTCACCAATAGGGGCCTGCGTATATCCACAGCTCTATTGAGACAAAATTGTGCAGATCCGCACTGGTTGTTCTTCTGCTCTACGAACTTTTCTTCAGATCCGCACCTCCACTTCTGACTTACTGCATAGACCCACACTGTGCCTTCTTCTTGCCTGCGTACCTCGCACTTCATGCTTGTCTATGCTGCGTGCGCCCCGCACTGTGCCTTGTCTTGTACTGCATACCCCGCACTGCATCTTTGAATGCACTGTATACCCACGCACTCCGCCTTCAGATCGCCTGCAGACTTCTGATTAGGGCCAAATTTTCAGTACACCAATGTGCCACAGTCAGTGAGATTCACAGATCTGATTATGCGCTCGAGTGATCACGACTTCATAGAATTACCTTCAAATTTACTTTTATTTAGATCAAGCATTTTACATTGACAACCCAATATTTCAGATCTTAAGATACTCAATTGAAAAAAGATACATTAGCCAAGTGATCTCCTTCCCTATTTATAGACAAGCCCTTATTCACACCATGGGAAAAAACCATCAATAACCAATACAAGGGATCCAAACCGGGGCTAAAATAGATTCGATACCACGGGCCAAAACCATAGCATCAGAAAAGGCGGGCTAAATACCACGAGCCAAACATAAGAAACCCCACGTGAGCGCGCTTCACTGCCTTGAAGTGAGTGTACTGGGGTTTCGCACCTACTGAACGGGTAACCTGTGGGTATGACCGCACCTCCTGCACGGTGAACCTGCGGGTCTGCACCTTTTGAACCATTCACCTGCGAGTCTCTTAATTTCCATCATTTTGAGAGCCTGAATAGACCATTTCCACTTGAGTGAGTTGCCATCAAGTACAACACCTATATCATAGAGCCATACCAGAATCATAATGCCAACAATCTCCCCCTTTGGACTTGATGGAAACCTCAAGAGTTGAACTGGGGGGTAAGATAGTAGAAATTGACATCAAAGTTATCGATGGAAACCTTGATTATAATATCCTACTAGGAAGGCCCTGGATTTATGATATGGCTATTATTGTGTCGACATATTTTAGAAAGATTACATTTCCCTTCTAAGGAGTAATTACAATCATTGACCAACAAACCTTTCTCCCCAACAGTTCACAAGTTACGAGAAGCATTCCAATGATGCATGGAAGATCTCAATCACTTCAAAATGTTAGAGTAGGCCTCCTAAAAGACCTTGCCTTAACAGGTACCTTTCCCCACCGCCTCTAATTAATCTGGCAGAAGTGGCCATGGTGGAAACCTACAATATGGTATCTTCTATATCTACAAATATTCAAAAGATTTCCAAACATTTTGTTAGCATGGAGCATCGCCAGGTATTGCCTCCAAGCCCAATAGAAATTTTGTAGCAATCAATTTTCTTGGCCTGGGCGGCAAACCCAAATCAATGCTCATCGAGTGTTTGGATAGATAGGTCTAAGGAATATGGTGCCTCTTCAGATCCTTGGTCGCATGTACATTCTACAAACAAAGGAATCATTCAATCAATGATGATAGGAGAGGCACCATGGGAAGATTACCACCATCATTCCCATCTTCAGGATACCAACGAAGATTATTCCAATGACCTTAATCATCCTTCAGTTTTTGATTTTCTATCAAATACTATAAATATGGTAGCTTCTGAGTGAAATATGTCTTATATTGAAGAAACAATCACCATAAATATCTCGACTAAACCTAATGTCGTAGAGAATATTCATGTCGGCAAATCTTGCTCTTTTTTAGAACTGGAAATATATTGTGCTCTCTTTTGTGAATTCAAAGATTTCTTTGCATGGTCATATGAAGAAATGCCAAGCATAGACTAGAGCATAGTTGAACACGAAATCAAGATGTATCTAGATGTCAAACCAGTACGACAACGACTTCGACAAGTTCACCCGAAGAAAGCCACTGCCATCAAGGTAGAAGTTGAAAAACTTTTACATTCTGGTTTCATTTACCCTATTCCTCTGACTGATTAGGTATTGAATATTGTTCCTGTGATGAAAAAAACAAGGAATAATTATAGTGTGCGTTGATTATAGTGATATAAATCAAGCTTGTCCAAAGGAAAAGTACCCTACACCCTTCATCGACCAGATAATTGATGAATGGGGAAGATGTGAAATCTTTTCATTCGTGGATGGATTTTTTGGGTATAATCAATTAAACATCCGCACATAGGACCAGTCGAAGACTGCATTTATATGTCCATGGGCATTCGCGTACCGTAAACTACCTTTCGGTTTAAGGAACACAAGGGAAACTTTTTAGAGGGAAATGAATTATGCCTTCCATGACATCAAGTACATCCTTCAACCATATCTCAACGATCTACTGGCTCATTCATGAAAGTGGATTGATCATTCACAGCATTTGAGAGCTCTATTTCTATGTTTCCGACACTACAAAATACGAATCAATCCAAACAAGTGTGTGTTTTGTGTCAGTTCTGGTTGTATTTTGAAAAAAGAAGTGACTTTTAACTGGGATCAAGTCGCGCAAGCTTCCTCTGATGCTCTAAAGGAATCCCTAATAAAAGCATCATTAATGTATGTTCCTGACTATCAAAAAGACTTTAACTTGTATCTAACACAGCAGATACGACCATCGCAATGGTTTTAGTTCAAGAAGACAATGGAATCAAACATCCTATCTATTATTTAAGTCAAAACTTAACTGATATAAAAAGCAAGTACTCCTATGTTGAAAAACTGGCTCTTGCAGCTGTTCAAGCAGTACAGAGATTTCGACACTATATCCTCTTTCGCAAAAATACCATTTTGTCAGATTGCAACCCTATGACTTACATTCTAACACATCAGTTACTAGGGGGAAAATATTTGAAATGGATAGCCATTTTGCAAGAGTTTGATCTAGAATTCATAAAATCCAAATCAAAGAAATCTCTAGTTTTTTTGAGTTACTATGCGACTTCCCATCGTGATCCAACGATTCAACATCTAAAGCATCAATCATGGATGAATCTTTGTTTCTGATATCATCAAGAAATCCATGGTATGGAGATATAATAATCTATCTCCAAACCCAAACATACAGGCCTAATACCTCTCGCTCAGAACAATGATGTACTTGATACCAAGCAAAATACTACATAATCGTTGGTGATACACTTTACTGTCGCAGTATTGATACAGTTCTACGAAGGTGCCTCACACATGAGGAGGCCGAAAAAGTCTTGAATGATTTCCATTCAGGTGTGTGTGGGGGGCATCAATCTGCTTATGGTACTATGCAAAAGATCTTATGAGCAGGTTACCTCTGGCCTACAATGTTCAAAGATTGCATAATCGTAGTTAGAAGTTTCCATGCTTGTCAAATCTTCAACCGCAAAACAAAACTAGCACCCGCACCTCTACATACAATAGTTTTTGTTGGTCCATTTGCCAAATGGGGCATAGATTTCATGACATGTAACCCCACCTCATTTGGGGGGCATGGGTATATCATAGTTGCAATTGACTATTTTACAAAATGGGCCGAGGCAATTTCTACATTAAATAACAGCGGTGAAACAACTTCTCTTTTCTTTTTCAATTACATAGTCTTTATATTTGGTGTTCCACAAGCTATAGTCATAGATTATGGATCTTATTTCCATAATCACATGATGGTTGAATTGGTTTCCAAATTAGGATTGTCCCATGACAGTTCTACTTCGTATTATCCACAAGCTAATTGACAAGTTGAGGCCATCAACAAAGTCCTGAAGCACATGCTACAAAGGATGATTGGAGTCCACAAACAATGTTGGCACCTACTGTGCTCGTCCTTGTGGGCATATAGGACATCAGTGAGAAATGAAATCGGATTTACAGCCTTTCAGCTGGTGTATGGCCTGGAAGTGGTCTTACTAATTTAGTGTGAAATTCCATCTCTCAAACTTGTAGTTGACTTTATCCCTAGAACTTCAGAGGAAGAGGCTCATTTCTTGGAACTAATGCAATTGGATGAAACTTGTCATGACGTTGCTTTGGCTATCGAAGCTCATACGAAACAAGTCAAGGTGTAATTTGACAAAAACGTCAAACCCTGTGTCTTCTCGGAAGGTGACCTAGTCTTGCTTTACGATTAGGAATCTGATAAATTAGGATCAGGTAAGTTTCAACCATTATGGATGGGTCCCTACATTGTTAAGTGAGTATTAACAAAATGAGCCTACGAGCTAGTAGATTACGATGGGATTCCACTGTCGCAACCCCAAAACATGTTGTATGTTAAGCATTACTATTCTTGATTAAGTGTAGTAATCTCTTGATATTCTTTTTTTACGTTTTTGTTTTCGTCAAGAGTGATCATTTTGGTTAGGTAATCCACTTTGCATTTCTTGCATATGTCGAACTTGTTGGAATCATTTTTCGATACATCAATGGAGCTCGTCATAGTATGCGGAACCTATCTTCTGCAGCCTAGGCCATTTTTTATCCAAGCGGTGAGTTAGTGAGTTTTAGAGGGGCATGTATTGGTCAGTCAACGAACAACATTTCTAAGTACAACACGTTGATAGAGCTTCTATCTGATGCCATCGCACAAGCACACTGACTTGTTGTCAGGCTAGACTCATAACTCGTCATCTTGCAGCTTACTGGCATCTATTCCATGCAACTATCTATCGTATGTTCCTAAGGGTTAGGATTTTAGAAAGGCAGTTTGATTCTATTCAATATCAAAACATTTCTAGAAACTTGAACACATTAACTGATTCATTAGAAAATTATGTGTTAGATAGACATTTGCTACATTTATAAAGGAAAAATCATTTCAATCAACATTTGCATCAGGTTCATATAAATTAACCAAAATAATATCACTGTTTACAGTTTTTTACAAAATGTTATGTGTCCAGGAAAAAATCCGGCATATGACCCAAAAAACTCAAAAATGCAGGAAATCACCCTAGACTAATGGTGCTGGTGATAACAAGTCACAACCTGTGCGATCATACATAAGAGCGTAGTCCATCGACTTGGCACGCCAGTGGTATGGCGTTGTAATCTCAGAGGTAACTCATCAGTCCTCACATCTAGAATACCAAGGGTGAGACCCTTGATCTGATCCTGCAATACTGCAAGGGTCTCTGCTATGTCCAGATCGTGAAGGACAGCCGTCCCTACAAGCTCTCCTACTAGAACGACAACTGCTACCCTCGGGTGCGCTGCTGGTCAAACTAGTCCAATATCTACACAAATATATGGGTTTGATTAGTCTTGATAACATTTAAAAAACATAAGAACATTATAAAAAAAATAAATAGAGATATGGTCAGATCGTTTTACCTATAACACCCCATTGCTCGCCGCCTGGCAACACCAAATCTTGGTTGCCCTAGAATCCATCCCAACATATGGATACTTGGCGAAGACCATCTCATGATTGTTGAATCACTCAAAGAAGGCATTAGAGAATGAAATCTATTACTGACCAGCATGTCTGGCCATAAGATCAACCCATCTCTGCATCCGTGGTTCCCTCGGTGCGGGCAGTCCGAAAGTGAAATATACAGTGGCTGCATTAATTGGCTTCTCTCTAAGGCGAAAGTATTCATAATAGAACCATAACCAAAGTTCTTGAATCTTTCATTCTTCACCTTGGAAAGTTGTTCTTTTATAACTGGAAGTATTACATCACAGCAGATGAATACCTTTGGTTGAAGGCATTCCAAGGCATACTACATATAGGACCTGTTGGCCAAGTGAAGAGCCGCGCTACTAGTCAATCTAGCAAAGTTGAATAAAATAGTCCTCAAGGACTGGTCAGTCACATCTCGAATACCGATCTTGCTATCCCTGCTCGGCTGAGATCCATCTCTATAGAACTAGCAAATATAATCCCTCACAGATTCACCCCCACGAGCGGATCCTGATAGTGAGAGAGGTGCACCACACCTCGATAACCAGGTCAAGAAGTAGATATCCTCCACTATCAAAGGAATGGATTTACCTGTAACCTGGAACACTTGGTTGGTAGGATCCCATGCATCGAGAAGATATTGCAACAAATTGATTTGTTGCCTCATGTTGGATATGCGAAAGAATTTGAGCAAGCCATAGTTTGGCAATGCAGTAACCGTACCCAAATCATGTAAGGAAATCATATCCTCTTCTTCATGCTCATGTTCTTAGCATGTAACAACCATCTTGAACCGATGAATCTCTGAAAAACAAACAAGAGAAGAATTAGGATCCTGATTTGGGCAAAAACAAGCAAAATTTCCATGAAAAAACAATGCATAAACTTTCCTACCGGCACCCATCGCACCCTAGCTGTGTACAAGGTGGGATGCATACTAACTGGCCAATGGCTAGCTCAGTATGCATCACACTTTTCGATGTATACTAGGTGCAATGGGGAGAGAATGAATTTTTAAAACCCTTGAGGCCCAGAAAAACAGGAAAAGCTGCTCAGAATCATAATAGGAAAGAATGCAATTGAAGAGCTCAAGGTTAGCTCCTACCTAGTCCAGACGGCATCGCAAATAGTCCACCGAATCTCCCAGAATCAGCTGATGAAAATCTAGGGGGAAAACACCTCTAGAGCTCCAAGAATCCCAAATTTGAATTAAATGGTAAAAATGAGAGGTAAAACTACTTTTGTGTTACTGTTCACGTAATTCAAGTAAGATGTGGGTTTTTAACTCATATTTCAATAATGTATTTACATTTCTAATCAATTTCATTGAACAGGTAGTATGACCGTCGAAAGAACATAGTTTAAATGGTGAATTGAACATCTTTGACTATTATCACGAGTAATGTTTCCGCAAAGTTCAAGCTCGTTAAAAAATAAACCTAGCACTGAGCACATGTTGGTACAAGGTTCAATCTCATTAAAAAATAAACTTGCCTTTTGGTAAATAACCTTTGTGATTGCATTACTATTAGCCTTTTGAGCCCTAGTCATGTTCTTACCGTAACCTCCACTCTTTTAGCCGAACATACGCCTCCACTTGATTGTTTACCCTTTTGAGGAACAGTTGTGACGAGTGATTCTGTTAGCCACCTTCTTTACACTTCCATGCTTGAAAAGTTCCAAACTTACCTGGAACTAGTTTCCACCCGAAAACATCACTCGTTCCTAAAAAACGAGTCTCCTTTAAGCTCTTTTTAGACTCGTAAAATATGAAAATATAGCCGAGCTACTATCCTTTCCAGCTTGTTAAAGTAAAGGGAAGCACCATCCCTACTCTATATTTTAATCTTTTTGTACCAGAGGGATCATTACACAAAAAGATCAAGCGCTTGTCTTGTTCAGCTCACTAAAACTATTGAAAAGTCATCTCTTTCATATTATTTTATACTTTTTCGTACTTAAGGGATTATACCACAAAAAAGGACTATTGGAGTTTCCTTTCCATCTCCTTTCAAACTCTAAATATGAAAAGGAACAAGTTATCTTTGTCGTTAAACGCGTTAAAACAATAGCGACAAACTTGTCCATTTGGGCAAGAGCGAGTTTCACTGTCGCTGGGCTCGCTAAAACATAGCAACAGGTTTGCCCGAAGGGAAAATTATAGTACAAGAATATGTTATTCTACTCAAGCTTGACAAAAATAAAGAAGTACTGGTTAGCAATGACTGGGGAAAAAGGGAAGAAAACTTGAAGAACTTCATTGGTAGCAGGTCGCTCTTGAACATGACTATCGCTAGGCTCGCTAAAATATAGCGACAGGTTTGCTCGAAGGGAAAACTATAGAACAAGAATATGTTATCATCCTCAAGCTTGAAAAAAATAAAGAAGTACTAGTCAACAGTGACTAGGGAAAAGGGGAAGAAAACTTGAAGAACTTCATTGTTAGTAGGTCGCTCTTGAGCATGGCACGTTTACTCCATTGCTATGATTGAGTTAGGTTGGGTTATTCCATTCACCCTTCATATCACCATTGGTCCTCCGTACCACCCATTTTTGGGGTTAATGGTACCAATATCTTTTAGTGTCACTGATATGTTCAAGAGAAGTCACTCAAAGGATTCACCTCATCCACCTCAATCCACTGCAATACCTTCACGCTCCATTCTTTCATGACCGCCACCCTGAACCTTGTATCATCAGATCGTTTTCACCTCCACAAAATCATTTGATCCATTCCGTGTCATAGATGTGGGATTCATTAAGGCCCTCCTATGATGGGTCACTTCTTGTCGACATCAACTCATTATCCAAGAATTTGACTTAGGAACAACCCTTTCAGTACTTTGAAGCTTGCATGCCTCAATAGTAAGTTTGTCACTTCCGGCGACATGTTTACATCAATGATCTTTGACCAAAAGATTTTGTGTGGTGTTTGAAATCGACTGATATATTCACACCATGTGAATTGTACTGTAATACCTTGAGGGTCATTATCATTATCGGTGATTCCTCTCGTGCCTGCTAATGGATTACATCATTGGCTAGTAATTAGGTGATGTCCTTCCATGTTCGACTTCAGAACATCATTCCACATGGATCGACATGTACATCGAGCGAATATTGAACCAGTTTGAATACCCCAGATCTAGTTTCATCCATCTAGGCTGTGATATATTCAGGAAAATAAAGACATCAAATGTACTCCATAGCTGCACAAATAATCGTCCAAGCTAAGGGATGATGGCTCTACTAGAATCATCAGTCTGCCACATAGACGGTTGTTTATACTATGTACATGAAAATGAATTTATAAAGCTGAGAATGGGAATGCCTGCCTTAGCTAGATCATGAAAATATTATGAAGATAATGTATTGTATTATATCTTATTACAAGTCACCTTCCAGTTCGAAAAACCTCAGATCCTCATGATAAAGCATTTCACCCGACATCAGAAGATTTACGAACTTATGCTTTAGGGGCAAACTTTTATAGACATATTTGGGTGCTGCAACCCCAATCACATATGTCAATAAACCAAGGGCTCTTAAACCCCTAAAAGTGTTGTTTCATACTCTAAAGGACCAAGGTCAACTAAGTACATCTTTTCCAAGAAGTTCTCCCTGAAAAACTACACAGAACTAGTCAAAACTGGACCGTACAACCTGCTCCATGCTGAGGGTGCGATGCATCTCACCTATTACACACAAGGGGTGCGATGCATACTTGAAAGCCCTTCTATAGGGTGCAGTGAGTGAGAGCAGACAAATGGTAGACATAGTTTTCTAGGTGGTAACTTTGAGAATCTTCTAGAAACTACTCATATGACACTTGCCTCTCTGAATTTGCCCATGGATGAGTAAGAGATCGTGAAATATCCAAGTTGAACCAAGAACTATCAATTAAATGACACTAATCAAAATCCCAGAAGCTGACTCACCCCTCTACAAATATCTATATATGGATCCCTCATCCTAGAGATCTAGATGCTAGAATTTTGTATTTTGTAAGGAAGTGTTGTTGGTTTCTCAGTGAAACATTGTATTGTTGGGTGATCTATTTTTTCATGAGGTGAAGAGGGATTTTGTGCTAGGAGGATGGCTCTAGATTAGACAGCTGGGTTATAATCCTCTCTTCTACTTCTATCAATAATGTTATTTGAGTTTTCCTTCATATGCTTTCTTATTTCTAAATCTTGTATTTGTGTATGCATTTGTATGGTTAATGTACATTTGATTCTACATTGTTTATGGTATCATAGATCTCTATACTTTGATAGTATTTTGTTGCTTTGAATCTACAGGTGTTCTTTGAAGTGGGACAAGTGAGAAAGGAGTGGCGAGGCTCTATCAAAGGAGCGAGGAAACAAGTAAGGAGCCAAGCGAAAGACTAAGGTTAGTGCTCTTCGCTTCTCTCTCATCTATCTCCCATAAAGGAAAACACAAGTTACTTTGAATTGTTTGTTTCTAAGATAGCTACCCATCTTAGTGGGACTAGCAGATCTAAATAGACATTAGGTTTCCTGGAATCATAGATGTCTATCATCAATCCTACAGCTCAGCAACCCAAGACATCATCTGATTTCAAGAGGGTTGACTTTGAAGTGTTGGCCAGGGATATTAATCCCATAGGCCAGATTGAATTTCACAAACATGTTGGAGAGATCATATACTCCACCCTGACACATAAGGCAATAGTTGCTCATCAGCTGCAAAACACTTTGAATAACATTTCTGCTTAATTTTAGCTAGAGAAGGCCTCCTCACAGGCTAAGGATACAAGGATCAATTCCTTAGAGGAGTTAGCGATTGAATTGAGACATGATCCTAAGGATATAAAAGCTAAAAAGTAGCTTATAAAAAATAAAATGATGATGTTGTTTCACTTAATAGGTAATTGAAAATACCATAGCTGTAACATCCTCAAACTCTAGAAGTCGTAGAGAGCCAAACGAGACATGAGGAGTTCATGGACCTGGTCCTAAAGCTCAATGACCAATTAAAGTAGATAGAAAAGTAGCTGGATTCTTTAATTCAATTGAAGCAAAGCAACTTGGCCACAACTTCAAAGGATGTCATCCCTATAGTATTGATGGCAGTACCTTCTACACTGGCAGCTTCACTAGCACCAACAGCTCCACCTACCACAACAACAAAAGGCGCTTCAGGAGAGAAAGAAACATAATTGGTTAAAGCCATCGAAAAGATGTCTATCCAGGCTATAGAAATGAACAGGCTGAGAGAAAAGGGTGGAAACTTTGGAAGCTAACTACAAACTTGCCTAGTTTAAGCAAAAGGAAGAAGCACAGAAGGCCAAAAGAATGAGTGAAAGAATGAAAGTCTTAGAGAAAGACTTAACAGTCGAGAAACCCCTTGGGAAAACCAAGGAAATGTTGTGGGCCAATATCATTGACTCTGTCAATGATATTTGGCCGTCAATTCAAGTTATTTTAGAACAAACAGATCTAATAAAGATAGCTACAGAAGCTATCCAAACAGTCAAGGAGGTGTTGGGAGATAAGCCTAAGGATGTCAATACACTCATTGACTTCCACAACAACAAGAATAGATTTAAGCTCCATCAGCTAAATAGAAGATAGGACTAATACCATTTTTGCAATAAGGAAGGTCCTTTCGAAAAGGAACCTTATGCTTAGCTTAGAAGAAAAGTGCCACAATATGGAGGTAGCCATTGATAGGTTCATGGCTAAATTCCAAATTTTCAAGGAGAAAGGTCTCCCTAGTGCTTTGGTTATCAATGACAAAATCATGACACAGTTGGACTATGGTAACATAGTCAGATAGTTGGCTAAGGAACATGTTGAATCTTCATCCATAAAATCACTACCAACAGGCAAAGTTTTGTACAACACATTTGAAAACTTGTTTTTTCTTGAGCATGAGATAAAACAATTATTTCTCACCAAACCCCATTTTGCCAAATATACTGAAGCTAATGAGATCTATAGGAGGGTGATGAATGCAAAATTTCCTGATGCGGAATGGTAGGAGACAATGATTGATTTACTGTGATAAATTTACAATTAAAAGTTACTACACAGTAAAAATGAGAGCATCTAAGTAAACAGATGAAAACAGGGTAGCATAGTCAAAGAGTATCAGGGTCAAAGAGTATCAGGTGAAAGATAAAAGTTGAAGAAGATTCCAACGTGAAACATCTCAATTGCAAGCCAACACAAAGGGCTACAAATCCAACCATAAAAGCTAGCAGTACCAAATAGAAAGGGACAACATGAAACAATTCATTAGTTGTCTCTATCTTCTTGCAGAAAGATATTTGTATTTCCTAAATTAAATCTCAAGTTAGTTTGAAATATTTTGTAATAATTTTTTGCATAAATACTTCACAAATGAAGTATGTAGGGTGGATTCCTAGACATTTCTATAGACTTTCTTGATCGAAGACTACAAGCTATTGTACGACTATTTGGACCAGCAAGCTAGATTAATGAATAAATCCAAGACATTTCACAGGATTAGGTGTAGTGCGAAGTACAAACAAGTATTTTCTCTTTTATTTTTATATTTCCTTAAACGTTTTTCCATAATATTTAATGTATTTGAAATCTGAATGCTATAATATGGAATGATATCTCATAATTTCCTTCATTGCACTGTATCTTAACTATTATGCATTTATTTGTTTTTTTCTAATTATCTAAGTTAAGGAATTCTTGATTGATCCTTAGTTTAGGTAGTTTTGCTCTGATATATAGTAAAGGATTCGTAATTTCCCTTTGCTCATGATTATCCTTTGTTCCTCATTTTAGTCTCAATTTCATAATTCTTAAGTGCTCTCTCACCCTGGTTAAGATAACTTCACCCATCCGACCAGAAGACTTATACTTCACTCTGCTACCTTGCCCTTTAAACACTTCCTTTAATGAGTTAATCCTAGTTCTATTTTCCTTCTTTGACTCCCTAGCCCAATGGCCCAAATATTTCATTCTATCCATATGTTTTAATGGTTCCACCATTCAACCTTCAATACAAATTAAAACCCCTTGAACTTTAAGAACTAGCCTAAAATCCCAGCAAACAAAGCTAAATTATATCGAGAGCCCTCTTTGAGTCATAGGTTGGCTAGAGCCTATACTTAAAGATTGGTTTGTTGTTACCTCGGTCTATTCCCTATTCTAATAACTTCTAGGGAAATATTTTGAGTGATAAAACTGCCTCTCTAGAATCTCTTTCCTCGTCTTTGTCAGTATTCTCTAGAAAGTCCTCCTAGATTCTCTCTGCCCCTTTGTTACAAAATGATCACTTAGTTTGAATTTCTTAGCTTTCTAGCCCCAAAAATTGAACTCCACATCAATTTTTTCTCTCTATGTCTTTCCAAATCAAACCCAATCCTCCATCTTATACTTTTCCTATTGAGTCTTCTACGGTCGAGATTAAGTCTCTAATCAATGGCTAAGATTAAAACATGACTTAATCTGCCTTCTAGATCATTTTCACCCATATTTTGAATAATGCACAGTAATTTTTTAATTTTCCTAAGTTTAAACTTAGGAACTACATTAGATAAGAGGCTACTATGATCATATTTGACCTCCTATGTGACCTCAAGGAAATGGAATTGTCAGAAACATCATCCACAGTCATCTGACATCATCAACAAAATCTTGAGGAGACAAGTCAGTCACTTATACAACTTGTCCCTTAGTCCTACTGATGTTCTAGATCTCTTAGGGAATGGTCATTGTTAACTAGACAATCCCTTCTACGAATAGAGGTGATCCCCTCTAGCCCAATATGTGGGTCTAGTAACAACTGTGACAAAAAATGGAAACTTCCCTAACCTAGATCAGAATGACAAATGAGAAAGGGAGATGGCCTACCTCTTTCCTATGTGATCGAATTTTCATGCTAATCCTGATAGTCTAAATACATGCAAGAGAGATAAAAATACAACAAAAAGAGATATCATAATATATATATATATATATTCCAATATAATTTATACAACATATCAAGGAGTATGGTACTAATAAAAATAGCATAGACAAGCTTATGGGAAGTAAAACATGCTTTGTATTAATGACTAAATAGGAGAGGGAATCATACAACTGGTGCCTTGATGTTGAAGGCATCCTTCAGGATGGTTCCAAGTCCAAGCCAAACATAAGAAGCTATCCTTTCCTCTCTCACCAAAATGGTTACATCTAAGAAGAATTGAGCAAAAGAATGGTAATCAACATTGACCAACCCATTGAGGAAAGTGAAGAATGAATTTATAGTGAGGGAGAGGGAGTTAGAGATCCACTAAATGGGGAAGAAGATCCTTATCCCAAAGGTAAGATCCCTAAAGGTAGGAACAAGGGCTCTAAATGGGAGTACTTGACCATATTGATGAGCATCAGTATTGCAGCAAGGATGCTGCAAATCCTAGGCTACCAGCTTTACTTATCAACCTGGGGTTCGTACAAACTTGGAGGTGACAGTGTTGTATGCACAAGAAAAAGTGATGGTTCTACCTATTGTCCCTATTTTGATGGTGAGAGACCACTAGGGTTCCAATCCAGACTTATATGGAGTCAGAAAAAGCTTGATGCTTAGATGGAAGAAAGTTATATCTACTCTACAATAGAGTTACTCTACTACAATAATGGAGAAGGTCGACATATAATTCTAAATCACACCATTCCCTAATTAACCATATAAGAAGCTATGCTAGGCAAAAATGATAAATAAAAATTAAACAAATGCTACTATATAAGTTGTAGAAGTAAGAAGCATAAAACCACTAATGTGCAAGTAAAGAGACTAAACTGAATTTGGTTTTTCTTTTTTTGTCTTTTTATGCAAAATCAAGTATGCAAACTAATTGTTTTTGTGGATGTGGCAGGTGAATTAAGGATGTTTGAGGATTTCTAGAAGGATTATGAGATGTTCGAGTGGTGTGGAGGACCCCTGAGAGGCTTTTGGTGACTTCCTAGACGTTTTCCATCAATTCAGCCTCAAAACAGGCCATTTCAAGAAAACCTACATGATGTACTAGAAACCTACAAGATGATCCTATAGGAATTACACGAAAGATACAAGATATAGCCAAGAGAAAAATGTGAGGTGTTAGAGGTGATGGGAGGCTTAGGAAAGGTGTGGGAGAATGTTGAAAACAAGTGATGGATAAGGTGGATGGAGTGGAAGTTAGTTGTTGGCTATGAAGTCTTAGTCACCTCCCGAAGCACCTCCTTTGCATAAAACATGTATATTTTCCAAAAAGCTATGCAAACAATATACATTTTCATAAACTAGAAAAGCCCAATTAATGAATTAATTGTCTACACTATGCATGAGGAAAGTTTTTGAAAGGAATGAAAGCTTGGATGAGATCTACTATAGAAATGGAGATGAAAAATATGACAATGTAAATCCACCTTGCAAAACTAAAAAAATACTAATTAAAATACAACAAACTCCAAAGCTCATAAAAGAACTAGAAATCTATGTTTTTGGGGATGCTTAAGGGTGCCTTCCTCAAGTCATGATCCCAGAGGGAGGAAGTGAGGTTGAGACACCTACTGAAAACCTTCTGGTGGTCCTTTTTCTTCTTGCTAACCTGCTACCTGAAATAAGGCACAAATGGAAGCAAACTAATAAACAACCAATCTAATCTACACTACTTGTAATGGAAATGCATATAAAAAGCAAATCAATCAAGTTATGAAACTAAACTAAAAATACATGTAAAAGAAAGATGAGCCTTGGATGCTAGGGTTGGGCCCTAATCCAAGAGCTTCAGCCCTCTGAGTTAACTCAATGATGGCTCAAAACAAAAGTCATTTTTATTACAAAAGCATCAAGTTACATCAATAGAACTTTCACAAGTCTTGCAGCTCAAAAATAACTTAGATTTTTACAATAATAATCCAAATCCTACTAAGGTCCTAGGCCACTCTACTTATACAACTAAAGCCCCCAATGAATTCCCTAAAATTAGGGAGGCTCGACTCCCAAACTCGAGATAAACTGGTGCTTTATCTCTCACTTGCTCAACTACCTTCTAATCCTCATGATTTGGTTATTTGCACTCCGAGTTGATGTGATGAATGGAGGAATATTTGAATGAAGGAGTAGTGAATGAGGAGGATTTACCCCTTACAATCCATATCCTTTGTCCTATTCGAGATTTGACCTTAGTATTTGCCAAATTTCCTTCATTTTCTCCTTTAATCCTGCATTCAATGCATATTAGCCCACTAAGCATAATATCCAATTCTAACTCACCTCATAAACAAAATATAATAAAAAAAAGTAATAAGTTATGAGAAAAGTTGGTTTGACTAGGCTAGGAGGTGAATTAAGGCCCAAGTAATTACCCAATGATGAGGCTCATTGCATATCATCATCGAACAACTACCAGGTCATTGTTCTCGAGGCTTCTCATAAGAGAATCATCTACTGCATTTTTGGAGAAACTGCCTGAAGAGGAACAATGCAGATTTCCTATCAAAAGTCACACTTCCATTGCTAGTCACTAGTTCGACAAAAAGTTACCAGCACGAATTTTCCTACTAAAAGTAGCGTAGGCCTTGCAAATTAGGGTTTTTTCATGTTTTTCCATAATTTCTTGAAGACATTAGTTATCTATCTCTTGAGGGATGTATTGGGCCTATAATTCATGGTGAATGAATCTACACAACTTTTGTCACTTTATGACATTTGTGGCAACAGTGGGACAAAGGACAACACTTCAGGTATTGAGTTCGGAATGTGACAAAATATTGTGTAAAAAATGCCCCTAAAGAATGAAATCAGAACATGAAGTGATGGTTGAAGTGCTTTATCAGTTAAGCTAAGAAGCTTTCATACCACCATCAAGAGACCTGCAAATCAAATATGAGACAATATATGGCATCTTGGATATATACATATTCCTGATACTGCATCTGAACAGGCATCAAAATATAATACATGAATCGAAAGTATGAATGCAACCATCCATCTAAAAAGGATAATGTTGATGGATCCATGACATGGACACAACCATTCATATGGAAAGGATCATGTCTAAGGATCCATGTCATGGACACAACCATATATATGAAAAGGATCATGTATACAATCATTAATACTCAATAAATCCCCGCAACCTATATTTTAATAGATGAGATCCAGGGTCTTCATCTCTATCCCGACCAAAGTATGAATCTAACCATGTGAATAGATGTGATGACGTCAAACATGGTATAAATGACGTGATTACTAGTCAGTAATGTAAATTGTTAACATGCGCTATAGAAACCACTAATAATGCCAATGACCCTCAAGGTGCATCAATACAATTTACATGTGTTAATATGTGAGCTGAAGTCAACCAATTTTAAAATCATTCAATCAAAGTCCAACGATGTAAGCATGTCATCAAACATGAAGAAATTCCCATTGAGGCATACAAGCTCTAGATATTGAAAGGCAGTTTCTAGATAAAATTCTTAGATCATTTGAAGTCGACAAGAAGTGATCACTGGGAGGGCCATAATGTTTCCCACATCATCGACACCAACCGTAGAATATATTGAAATGATAGGAGTGATTCACGATTTTTGTAGAGAGGGTCACATACGTAGAAGAAATTTTAATTTTGAAGATAGGACTTCTCTTCAACATATCAGTGAGACAACTCCCGAGTTTGGCAACACTTGACTCAAAATCGAATCGAAGGTCATAATGATAATAAGGGTGATTAAATCAAAGAAAAAAGGATTTCACGAACCCATGATGGAAAGTGGAAAAGAGAATATATCCCAAAGTCAACACGAGATGCATATGAATGTCATGTTCAAGAGGAACATGTTCCCTTTACACAAAATACAAGACACATTTACTTTCGTTTTTCCCCACTATCGCCAGCAAGTACATGTTTATTTTTAATTACAAACTTGAAGAGGATACCATATGCTTGTCGTATCAGTTAATCCTTCAAATGAATTGATCCTAGTAAATTTAATGAGTGTCAGGAAGGAGTAGCTCGGTCTCTTCATGGTGACAAGTGCTATGTCGTTTAAGTTTTACGAGTCCGACGAAGGAGTAACTCAATGTATTTTTCATGTTTATAGAGTTTGAAAAAGAGGTGAAAAAGAAAAATCCAAGGGTCCCTTTCTGTATATAGTCTCTTGAATCCGAAAAGGTAGAAAATGATATTTGTGAGAACCTCTTAGTCATGGTCAACTAAGGTTTCCATTTTTCATACAAGAGTCTATCTCAATCCAAAAAAGGGTTAAAATTATACTAAGTAGGTGCCTTTTCATTTACTTTTACGAGTTTCAAAATACGAGTGCTCAGTAATCTTTTCATATTTTTGGAGTCTGAAAAGAGCTGAAAGATGACTCCACCTGGAGGAATGAGTGGTATAAAAGGATAGGAACTGGTTCCGGCCAAGGTGGAACTACTTAAAACATGTAAAGGTCAAGAGGTTGACTAATAATACCACTCATCATAGACGTTCCTTAAGAAAGGGTAAAACAACCAAGTGAAAGCATATGTTCAGCCAAAGAGATGGTGACGATGGAATGAAAAACCCAAGGCTCATTTAGCAGAAATAGCTTGGTATAAATGTTAATCATGAGTATTAAAATGGAAATGGTCTCATTTTTAGACAAGATTGAAACATGGAAAACTATGCTTCAGTATACTTGAAGATGGTTTCATTTTTTTAGAGGTTTGAAACATGGGAAAAAACTATGCTTGGATTTGGTTTCATTTTTTCACAATCTTGAAACAGAGACAAACTATGTTTGGTTTTGGTTTCATTTTTTACACAAGATTGAAGCAAATATAAACTATGATTGAGATGATTTTGCATGCCTCCAACATAATGACTCAATTTTAGTTACATGCCCCCCAAGCTTCATTTCATTCACCGAGGTAGAGTACTCGTTACTAACAGGTGGATGGAATGAATGTTCACTTACGACATCAAGTAAAGAATTGACTGGTATTTTACAAGATCTAATAAAAGAATCAAATTGGAATGGTTTTTGTTCAATTCTTAACAAGTTTGAGATAGGAAAAGAACCACGCTCATGACACCTTCCTTCTTTTTTTAAGGTGCTTGACACAAGAAAAGGAACTGTGGTCCACACCTATTTCATTTTTTAATGAATTTGATGTAGTAAAAGAACTATCCTTATGGGAACCTATTTCATCTTTTAACAAGGTTGACATAGTAAAAGAATTATCCTCATGGGGACCTATTTCATTTTTTAACGAGGTTGACATAGTAAATGAACTATCTCATGGGGACCTATTTCATTTTTTAACAAGGTTGACATAGTAAAAGAACTATCCTCATGACACATTGATCATGGAATATAAGAGACCATGAGCTCCATGAGGTTTTCATCAGATGGGAGAACAACACTCTAGAAGGGATACCTATTAAGGGATCTGATGGAAATATCAATTTCCAATGTCCCCAGTACACGATGCACTATATCAATGAATAAATCATTAATTAACGAGGGAATGGAACATGTGGCCATATAATTAACCTATGGTAGGGAATCTACCACTTGACTGCAAGGACCATTTAGGAAAGATGGTTGATTGGGACCTGAATTAGAACCAATGAATGATAGCTGATCAATGGTCATAATTATTCCTTCATGCAGGAAACATATTACATGAAGAAGAGAAGAGACAGGAGATCCCATGATATAAACATAGTCACAACTAAGGAGTATATTAAATCTGAAGGGCCTGGGACAACCATCACATCAATATATATGGATTCCACCCCCCAAAGTAATGGGCAACTAAGGAACGATCCATAATTGTTGATTGGTTCCTCTTTTAAAAGCTAATAAATTCTATGTAATGAGCAGAAGTTGGGGAGAACCTAAATCTTACCAGGCATTTTAGGATAGAAGACTAACAGACACTCCTTCATCTATAATTGTATTATGTACAACCATATTATAAGCTTGCACTGTGATCTGGAATGGAATATAAGAAGGTAGATGATATCTTGCGAGTCGACTCCAATCAAAGGAAACGACCATACTACTTGGATGGGGTTCCATGGGAATGGGATAACTACCCTCTTTTGTTACAAGAATAGGAGGATCACCTCCTTGTACCCTAGGAATAGGAGGATCACCCCCCTATACCATGGTAACAAGAGCATTTCTCCTTAATTATTTGGAATTTGAAGAAACCTGAAGAACTTGAGAGCTACAAACTTCAATCTGTAAAGGATAGATAAGATCAACTAAAAGGGGAATCAGGTCAATTATTTTTTCAACCAATGGTTGGTCAGAAATAGACTCATGGTATTCACTTTCAGAGAGAGTGGGATTGACCAGAGATGATTTCTAATCAATCACGTGATCAACTAGTGGAGTGTCATAGGAAAGTGTCTGATAACCAATTGAAAGATGAGGTTTAGAAGTGGTAAGGTTATCTAACACTTTTGACCCTTCATCCATATAAGGAAAATGGTGAATAAGATGACACTCTTCACATAACCTACATGTGAATTTGAATTTTCCCTTTTTCTATGGGCTTTACTATCACTAGTTGAAATTTTATGATCAACATGATCTCTAGAGGTTGATGACAAAGTTCGATATGAACCTGTGTACCACACTTCTAATATCTTGGGAATACAAGGACATTCTCAAAGAAGGTGGTCACCCTTAAAAATAATGCAAGGGAATTTGACTCTACGAGCTTGATTGGAATGTTTCTCAACATCAGTTACATCAATAGCAATG
Organism: Pinus taeda; assembly: GCA_000404065.3. NCBI lineage: Eukaryota > Viridiplantae > Streptophyta > Pinopsida > Pinales > Pinaceae > Pinus > Pinus taeda. Next base: position 140,510 of record APFE031632427.1, on the reverse strand, counting down.
GTTGTTGGGTTTCCCCCTTGCTTATTTTTCTTCTTCTTAATATTCCTTTTCTTCTTTTTCTTCTTATCCACCTGGTTACTAGCTTGGAATATTTCACCAAACAAAGAGGGAGAAGAGGAAGAAGACCAAACATGCAAAGAAGGAAAAGTGTCAACTTTACAATCAACTGGAGGTTGATACTATTCAGGTGGAGGAGAGACTAGTTGAGGAGCAATTTGGACATTTGGAACCATAGGGGTCTAAAATAACCAAACCGGTAAAATAATGATAAATCCAAGAAGACACAACATGGCTATATAAGGAGCACCAAAATTTCCAAAAGAAGTAAAAGGACTAGGATTCCCTTCAAGGGAGTCTCATCGATTAGTAGACTCATGAATTGTTGCTATTAGTCTCCACCTAATATTTACTAAGGAGTATTTCCACAGGAATGATATTATTCAATGGTCAATTAATTTTAGAAATTAACAACAAATAAATCAAAAAGGGGTAACTAGGCATAAAAGTTTACCAAGAAACAATGAGTTGCAATATACACCTTAGTGGAACCAAGGACTTAATGTATGAAAACTAATCTGCTCGAATGTTGTGTTCAGTATATCACAGTATACAAGGTGCCATAATCGGTTACCTATGGATGGAGAGAAACATATCGTGAAATCTAGAAAAAAACGTGACCATACATGGGAGTGCATTCCATAGTAGTGATGTCTAATGCGTAATTGTTTGGTGAGAGTGTTCCCATATGCTTACCATGCGTGGAGAGCCTATGATATACCCAAAAGTACTAGAGAACGATCCTATACACTTCCATACATGGAATGGGATTTTGTCCCCAGGATACAAATTTGGAAAATAATGAAAACTCCTACATTTAACAATGTGAGAGCACGTCTCTAGCCTAGACCTCTCAATGTTAATTGAGGTATATTTTAAGTTTATCTTCAATTAAGTTATAGTTTTAAGGCTAAAGATGATGTCACCTGAACTCATATGATGCAACTATCATGAGAAAATGATTCTTTCCATTTTGATGAAAGCTAATATAGTAAGGGAATATATTCAAAGAATGATGCCACAATGAATTATGCATAAAACAAAGATTTTCTAACTAGTTCTTTCACCTTCACTTTCCCAATGCAATGCCAAAAAGTAAAAATGATTTTCACTTCTCCTAAGATGCACTTATATGAATTATGCTCTTTTTCTTGTTTTAAATTATTTAATGCAAGTAATGCACCATTTATCTTTCAATTATTGAAAAACATGATCCATTTACAATAATTAATTCCAAAAAATAGCTTTTCATGCAAAGTGATCTAATTCAATTTTAACGAAAAGTGTTTTTTTCAAATGAAGACTAATTCAATGCAAAATCGATTCCTTTAATCAATGAAAAAGAGAAACCATTGTTTAATTAATAGAAGAATCAATAATTATCAAACACATACATAATATACAAAGATCTCAATTTACTCGAAACTTGAGAAAACTTGATCAAAATCTGACTTTTTACCACCTCGAGCAAGAGACAATCTTTTGCATTCCACAAAGAAATTAGAAACATACAGACAAAGAATGATGCAGATAAAGTAGAGAAGAGACCTCGGAGACCATGAAACACTATATTTTTTAGTAGATACCCTAAAAATTCTCACATTCAAGGACCAACACTAATTTATATAGAAAAATGCATGTTGATAAGGTTATGAGTGCTACTTTTCATAGAAAAACTTGTGCTGGAAACATTACTTTTCATAGAAAAACTTTGCTGGTCTTCATCATGAGTAAACAGTGGAAGACTAGTTCTTTAACATGAAGGTCACTAATAAATCATGGTCTAAGCAAGGAAATTTTAGGAAAAATAAGAAGGACTCAGGAATAAACTCTAGACCTGATCCCCTAAGACACCAACAGTTCATAGTACAGACTGAAAATACATCCAAGGAGAGGGTATTTTGACTGTTGGCCAAAGTTAATGAGAATGAAAAAAGTTTAAGTAGAATGAAAAGGGTGTAGGTGTCCCCAACAAAGTCACTAATTTGTTAACCATACAATCCCTTCTATGGATACAAGTGATCCCTCTAGCTCAATGTGTGGGTGTAGGAACAATAATGATAAAACAAAAAAACTTCCCTAACCTAGATCAAAATGACAATTGAGAAAAGGAGATGGCCTACCTCTCTCCTATGCACCCTACCTTTTATTATGATCCCAACCACTTAGCTCACAGGCTCACTCCTTGCTATTCATTGCATCTGAAGACCTGCAAGAGAGATCAAAAGACAACATCAAGAGAGATCATACCATATGCATTCCAATATAAGTTATACAACAAATGAAGGAGAATTGTACCAAGAAAAAAATCATAGACAAGCTTATGGGAAGTAAAACATGTTGTATATTAATGATTAAATCAAAGAGGGAAGCATACAATCAATGCCTTGATGTTGAAGGCCTCCTTTAGGATTGTTCCATGTCTAAGACAAATATAACAAGCTCTCATTTCTTTTCTCACTAAAATGGTGTTGGATTGTGTTATATTCTTTCCACGACTAACCCACGTAGCTAACCAAGGGGTTAGAGTGGGGGCGGCAGTCCCCCTTGTTCAGGGGGTTTGAGGCAGGTGGGTAGCCCCCCTCTACGGGGTCCGGGGCAGCGCCCCGAGAAATTTTTTTTTGGACCCTATATTAGGTTGGGCGAACCTACCTATGGTTTTTTGGTCCATGGTTTTGGAACGCGATGGTTTTCAATCCATGGTATTGGGTGCCTCAGCATGTATAAATATGTATTGTAACATTGAAAGGAATATAATGAAAAATCAAGATGGTAGTCCCAGTTTTGGGATCCAGGGGAAAATCTCTTTGTATATGTGTTTTATGTGTTATGCTCTTGCATTATTTATTTTTCTGTGATTTAGAATTTGTATGTAGGTAATTTCTATATGGGGTTAAAACCTACATTTGGTATCAGAGTTGTTTTCACTTCAAGGGGACGCCTTTATTGCTGAGGGGTTTCACTCGAGCCTATGGTAGACCCTGTTAAGTGGGAGATCTAGGAGATCAATTATGGTGTTGAAAGAAGATGGCGAGCAGTGGAAAGATATAGATTGAGAAGTTTAATGGTTAGACTTTTGAGTTGTGAAAACTCAAGATGGAGAATCTGTTGGTGGATAAAGATCAGTGGATCGCGGTAGATCTAGGTACTAAAACAACGGGAGTGACTGATGAAGATTGGAAGAAGTTGGATCGAAAGGCAAAGAGTGCAATACGATTGTCTGTCTTAGATTTAGTATTGCTTAATGTATCAGGGGAAGCTACGACGAAGGCTTTGTGGGACAAGTTAGGGACTTTGTACGAATCTAAGTGTCTGGTGAATAAACTTTTCCTGTGGAAAAAGTTGTATAACCTGAGGATGAAAGATGGAGACTTGGTGACAAAGCATATGAATGCATTTAATACTGTGGTAAGTCAGTTATCATCTGTTGATAATAAAATTTCAGATGAAGATAAGTGCATTAGTTTGTTGTGTTCTCTACCAGATTCGTGGGATAGTCTGGTTATTGCAATAGGTAGCAATGCAACTGCTTTGTAGTTTGATGAAATAGTCTCAGCCTTGCTGACGAAGGAGATGAGACAAAAAAATATGGAGAGCGAGAATGGTGATGCCTTGTATATACAAGGAAAATCCCATAATAGAAATAAAAATAAGTCATCGAGTGGGAGATCTAAATCTAGAGGGAGATCTAAATCTCCAGGAAAATCTGTAAAGGTGGTGTGCTGGAAATGCGAAAAGGAAGGGAACTTCAAAAGGGACTATAAATCTAAAGCTCCTGATAAAGGAAAGGGATCTGGTGATGCTCCTTCTGTAGAGGTGAAAACCACATCAGATGAAGGTGGGGATGTGTAGATGGCTTCTTCAAGTAGACTTGTAGATCATGAGGTATGGTTGATTGACTCAGGTGCATCCTTTCACTTTACTCCCCATAGAGAGTGGTTCTACGAGTATGAGAAATATGATGGTGGTGATGTCTTCTTGGGGGATGATAGGAAGGGTAGAATCATTGGTCGTGGAAAATTAAAGTTGAAGTTGCAAGGTGGAAGAATTAGAACACTTCCGGGTGTTCTGCATATTCCTGTATTGGCCAGAAAACTGATTTCTGTAAGAAAGTTGGATGATGCAGGTGTAAAGAAAGTGTTCGAGAAAGATACCTGCAAGATGGTTCGGGGAGCACTGGTATTGATGCAGGGAGCTCGGATTGGAACTCTGTACAAGCTGGAAGGTAGCACTTGTTGATGGGTGCAATAGTTCTATGGTTCTTGAAAATGGAGTAGAAAATCTAGTTGTCTCTGGAGAGAAGACCGTGTTGTGGCATCAAAGGCTTAGACATATTGGAGAGAAGGGCCTTCAAATACTTCATGGTAAAGGTATGGTAGAAGGTAGGAGTAATAGCTCTCTAGATTTTGATTTCTGTGAAAATTATGTATATGGGAAGCAGAATCAGGTGAGTTTCCCCTCTGGTGGTAAGAGGGTGAAACATATATTAGAGCTTGTGCACAGTGATGCGTTTGGACCTGTGAAGGTTCCATCACTGGGTAAGTCTGTGTACTACGTATCATTTATAGATGACTTCTCAAGGAATACATGGATATATTTCCTTAAGAGGAAATCTAAATTCTTTGACAGGTTTAAAGAATTTAAGGCTCCGGTGGAAAATCAGACAAAGAAGAAGATAAAGGCGTTGAGGATAGATAATGGCGAATAGTTTTTCAGCACGGAATTTGAATAATTCTGTAAGAAGTGTGGTATAGCATGGCAGAAGACTACTCCATATACACCTCAACAAAATGGAGTTGTAGAAAGATTGAACAAGACATTAATGGAAAAGGCAAGAAGCATGCTCAATGGTGCCAGGTTAGGACAGGAATTCTTGGCAGAGGCAGTGGATACTGCATGTTACCTAGTCAACAGGTCACCTTCATCAACGTTGGAGGATAAGACTCCACAAGAAGTATGGACTGGTAAGAAACCCTCTCTTTCACATCTGAGGGTATTTGGATGTGATGCATATGTACATGTTCCAAAGAAGAAATGAACCAAGTTGGATAATAAATCTGAAAAGTGCATCCTTATTGGGTATAAAGATAGTTTAAAGGGTTATAAGATTTGGAACCTAGTCACATGGAAGGTTGTGTACAACCGAGATGCGGTGTTCAGAAAGGTAAAAGATGTTATTAAACATGAAGTCCAACTAAAGGAACCTAAGAAGATAGAGTTTGAGCTAAAGGAGGAAGAATTAGACTCTGCAGCAGAGGAGGAATCAGAAGATGAAGAGCCACAAACTCCGACTGTGAGAAGATCAGTTCGAGAAAGAAGGTAGCAAAAAAGGTATAGTCCATCTGCTTTCTGTTCAAATTTTGCTTTGTCTGTTACTGATGATGATCCCAAAACTGTGAAGGAAGCAGTGGATTCAGAGGATGGAAAACTATGAAAAGAGGCCATGGTTGATGAAATGGCAATTTTGCACAAAAATGAGGCTTGGGATCTGGTGGAGTTGTCGGCTGGAAGGAAACCCATTGGCAGTAAATGGGTGTTTAAAAAGAAGACAAATTTAGAATGGAAGGTGGAGAAATAAAAAGCTCGGTTGGTAGCAAAAGGTTATTCCCAGGTGTAGGGAATTGACTTTGGTGATATTTTTTCTCCTGTTGCAAAGGTAACTTCTATTAGATTACTTTTATCTGTTGCTACTGTTTTTTGATTTTGAGGTAGCACATATGGATGTGAAGACAACATTTCTTCACAGGGATTTGAAAGAGGAAATCTACATGAAGCAACCTGAAGGCTTTGCAGTGAAGGGTAAGAAAGAATTGGTATGCAAGTTAAAGAAATCTCTGTATGACTTAAAACAATCACCAAGGATGTGGTATCAAAAATTTGATACATTTATACGGGGACTTGGCTTCAACAAAAGCAAAACAGATCACTGTGTGTGTTTTAAATTAATTTGTGACCGTGTTATTTATTTGGTCTTTTATGTGGATGATATGTTGCTGGTTCGAAATGACAAAGAAATTATCCAGGATTTGAAGACCCAATTGTCCTCCAAATTCGACTTGAAAGATCTTCGTGCTGCAAACTATATTTTGGGCATGGATATTAAAATAGATCAGGCAAAGAGGAAGCTCTGGTTAAACTAGAGGAAGTATGTCGAGACAATACTGTAGAGGTTTAATATGCAAGATAGTGAACTCGTGAAGGCTCCTATTCCTATAGGTGTGAGGTTATCTGCTGAACAGTGTCCTAAGACACAAGAAGAGGAAGAGGACATGTCCCGTGTTCCATATGCAAGTGTAGTCGGTAGCCTGATGTATGTAATGGTTTGTACTAGACCAGATATTGCGCATGCAGTGGGAGTATTGAGCAGGCTTATGTCAAAACCAAGGAAGGAGAACTCGACAACAGTGAAGTGGGTTTTTAGGTATTTGCGTGGCACTAGTGATTATGGCTTGTGCTACCAAGGAAGACCAAGATTGGACATAGTGTTGGATATTCATGGCTTTGTTGATGCAGACTAGGCTGGAGATCTGGATTAGAGAAGATCTACAAGTGGGTATGTGTTTAACCTATTTGGAGGTTGAGTCAGTTGGATGAGTAAGAAACAATCTGTAGTGGCACTATCAACTACAGAGGCAGAATAACTGGCAGCCACTCATGCAACCAACGAAGCAGTTTGGTTTATTGTGTTCAAGTATGGGTTTAGTACAGGGAACTATAAGGATAGATTGTGACAGACAAAGTGCAATTTTCTTAGCAAAGAACCCTGCTTATCATTCAAAGACAAAGCACATTGATGTTCAATATCACTTTGTGAGGGATATGATCGAAGATAGAAAGGTGTTGCTGGTAAAGGTGGACACTTTGAAGAATACTGCAGATGCATTGACAAAATTTGTGAGCTCTAAGAAGTTCTCTTGCTTTAGAGAAACTATGGGCGTTTCAGGATTGGAAAAATGACTAAGCTCTCATGTGGCCCGTTGTGGAAAGAAAACAACAAGTGGGAGATTGTTGGGTTGTGTTATATTCTTTCCATGACTAACCCACGTAGTCAACTGGGGGGTTAGAGGGGGCGTGAAGCCCCCCCTTCACTGCACCGATTGCGCAGCACGGGGGTCACAGTGGGCGGTGGTAGCCCCCCCTGTCCGGGGGTGGTAGCCCCCCCTATCCGGGGGGTTTGAGGTGGATGAGTAGCCCCCCTCTATGGGGTCCAGGGTAGCACCCTAGGAAATTTTCTTTTGGACACTATATTAGGTTGGGCGAACCTACCTATGGATTTTTGGTCCATGGTTTTGGACGTGATGGTTTTCATTCCATGGTATTGGATGCTTAGGTATGTATAAATATGTATTGTAACATTAAAAGGAATATAATGAAAAATCAAGCTGGTAGTCCCGATTTTGGGATCGAGCGGAAAATCTCTGTGTATATGTGTTTTATGTGTTATGCTCTCGCATTATTTTTTTTTTTAAGATTTAGAATTCTATGCAAGTAATTTTTATACGGGGTTAAAACCCACAAATGGTAGTATCTAAGCATGATCGAGAAGAAGAATGGAAACCAAAAATGACCAACCCATTGAGGAAAGTGAAGAATGGATGTATAGTGAGGGAGAGAGAGTGAGAGACCCACCATAGGGGGAATAAGGTACTTATCCAAAAGGTTAGTTCCCTAAAGGTAGGATCAAGGGATATAAATGGAAGTACTCGGTCATATTTTCATCCAACAACTACCGGCTCACCATTCTTGAGGGTTATAGTAAGAGAGGCTTCTAGTCCATTTTTGGAGGAACTGCATGAAGAGGACCAACGTAGATTTTCCTATCAAAATTCGTGCTACCATCACTAGTCACTAGTTAGACAAAAGGTTACCAACACAACTTTTCCTATTAAAACTAGGACTCGTCTTCCAAATTAGGGTTTTTCACAATTTTTACTAGAATTTCTTTAAGACATCAGTTCTCCATATCTTCAAGGATGAATTGAGCATAAAATTCATGGTCATTGAGCTTACGTAACTTCTGTCACTTTACAACATTTGTGACAACAATGGCACAAAGGACAACACTTTAGGTGTAGAGTTGGGAATGTGACAAAATATTGCAGAACACTCGCTCTCATTTTATGGGAAAGAGAGCAACCAACAACCTAAAGTTTGTCTTGTAGGCTTGCTTACTAGCGACCAAAGACCAAAAATTTTGCTTTTGTGCTAGTGACCCCGGCATTTAAGCCATTTTTTAGGCCTAATGCCGAAGCCACTACCTAGAATGGAGTGATAGCTTGAAATCAGTAAAATTGCAAGGAAATAATGATGCATTTAAAGCAATAAGATGAACAAGTCCATAATGACACCCCTACTAGCCATGACATGGATTTCCTCAAACAAGTCATCAACATGTAACCTACAAGTGTGAACATTATTACTAAGTGTAGGGATCTCATACTTATTTGAGAATTTCTATGAACCAGCGTTCCCTCATATCATTTGTTGCATTATCATCTATTAGGTCATAGATGCACTACCCATTCATTTACAAGTAAAATCATGTTGAGATCCATATATAGTTGTTGTCATAAACTATACATATAACGAGCATAATAGGAACCAAATAATCATAAACATATCAGCCGTAAAAATCCACATATTCATCAATACATTTGCACATAGAAATCAAGGCAATGAATTTCTCATTAATGAATGAAATAAACCAACCAGAGATGGGACTACCACATTCCACCCTACCATAGAATGGCTAGGCTGAATCTCTCTTCAACCATTCACCCCAATTCCATATTCCAAGCATGAATGTCAGACCCAACCAAAAGAAACTGCCAAGGCATACCGAGGCTCAACCACCTCACCCTCATGAAGGGAAACCAGGCTTTACTGTAATCCATCCCAGATCACTCGACCAACCAATGAACATATCATAGTAGGCTTTATCATGATCTCCACCTGATCATCGAGCCAAACAAGCATGGATGCCACCGGATTCCTCCACTTATGCTGTGAGGAATTTTCCCATCTCCTAGTCTCTTATGCTTTACCGCAATCCAAACCTTGATGACTAGAACATAAACCAAGACCCACTTGTAGGCTTTACCACATATCCCAACCTAGGACTACTAGGCCCAATAGAGAGAAAACCACCTCTAAGATTTATTGTATATCTCTCCATTCACGGGGAATGATTCCTAGGACATCCAAGGCAACACAAAATTTGGCTTTACCAAAACCCACAAGTTGGATTAGGGGTTACTAGGCCATATGTTAATCGTTTTGAAGATCCACCTCACTCATCCTTCAATCCATTTGACAATCTAATTCAACTAAAACATGAGAACACCATCGCACCATGGCTATCCAAAAAAAGGTAAGGTTAGGTTGAAAAGACTGTCACGCCTAGAAAAACTCATGCAATGATAGAAAAGAACCACATTCAATACCATTCATGCCAAATCAAGCAAGGAAAATACACATGCAAGTTGATACCTACAATGAAGCCTATTGTAGTTGCTTGATCGTACCTTTCCCTGCTTGATCTTTGCTTCCTCTTGCCTTCTTTTCATTTCTTGATCCAATGTAAAAATGACCCAATAAAACTTTTAAGTGTCCGAGAGTATGTGTGAGAGAGAGAGAATAATGAGAGAGCTCCAAAAATAAACTAACAAAAGGTTACCAACTAATCCTCATAAGCCTTTTTATGAATGAGTGCTCTATTTTATTCATTTTCCATTATTTTCCATCATTTTCCTCCTCAAATGCAACCTATGACTTTTCATCTTCCTTTTCTCCTAATTTCCATTATTTTCATAAATAAATGTGCCAGAACTACCATTTTTCCTTTCCAAATCCTTATCCATTTCCTTTGCCAATTTCCTTAGCCATAAATAACCAAATGAGCACCCCCTAGGATGTCCTGGCCAACATCAGCTTGGAATAAGTGTCCCACAACCATGGTTATTGATTTTAACTTCTATTATATAGGATTTTTCATGAGGGCTGTTACAGAACGCTTCCCCTTGGGGGACACCATCGTCGGTTTTCAATCACACATGTTCCTCAACGATTTTGTAAAAGAAGACATACTTCTTATGGAGCTTTATAACAAGGCTCGTTGTAGTATTTACAATGAAAAACCTTCTCAACAACAAAACATTATGACAACATCATAACATACCACATAGTGGAGCTCTATAACACAAATCATTAGGATATTTACGATGATCATCCTGCTTAGTGCCAATCCACTTGATATCATAACATAGTTATAACATAACCACATGATATCATAGTAACATGAAAACATAATGATAATGGCATAACATCCATACTGCAAAGTGGAGCTTTATATCATAGCACATTGCAATATTTACATCCATACACATATGTAGATATAACAACATCACTATGAATATATACCAAAACATATATCAAATCATATACCAAAACATATGTTAAAACATATACTAAACACCATATCTAAGCATATATAAAAACATCATAAAGCATATACCAAACCACCATAAAGCATATACCACACAACCATACCAAAGTCGCTTTTCTTCAACCTGAAAACAAGGAAAGATACACAACTTACATCTAATCTACCATCTCCCATGTAGCTTCATTGAGCCCAAGGTTCTTCCATTGCACTTTAACTTGCTCAATTGCTCGGTTCTGGAGCATGAAAACCTCTTTTTTCAATATATACTGAGGCTCTGGATGGAATTTTCCATCGAGTTCTACCTGTAATACAGACTAGTCAATCACATGAACAACATCCTTAACATACATATTAATCAAAAATACATGGAAAACATCATGGATTTTCACTGTCGGAGGTAGTGCAAGTCGATAGGCTACTCACCCAATTAGCTCAATGATATTGAAGGGACAACAAAATTGTGGCGCCAACTTGGCACATGATGTAATCCGCAAGGAGCTCTTCTTCTATTTGATGCAGAAGTACACATGTTCGATGACTTGGAACTCCTTAAAAAACATGTTCCTATCTTCATAAATGTTCTACCTATCATGTGTTGGCTTTAGATTCTTCTTAATCACATGCATTTCCTATTCCATGTCTACCAACATATTTGGTCCAATCAAACCCTGCTAACCAGATCACTCCAACTGATAGGAGTGTTACAATTATGTCGATACAATGCCTCAAATTGACTCATCATGAATGATTCCTAATACCCATTGTTGTATGTGAACTCTACCAAAGGGGGATACTCTTCCCACTACAACTTTTGATGCATCACATGCATCCTCAACATGTCGTACAATATCCTATTGACCCTCTCTAAATGCCCATCTCTCTCTAGATGATAAGTTGTGCTAAAGGCCAAGTCTATTCCCAATCCTGCAAATATCTCCATCCAAAATTTGGAAGTGAACTTCACATCCCTCTCTGACATAATCTTCTTTAGAACAATGTGCAATCTAACTACATATCTGATGAATACCTGTGCCACATCACTAGCTGAGAATGTAGACATTACTGGAATGAAGTGTACAACCATTGTTAACGTGTCCACGATAACCATAATGGAGTCATGTTGTTTCACTTCCATTGGCAACCCTATGATGAAATCAATAGAAATAGCCTCCCATTTCCACTCTACAATTATGATTGGCTATAGCAGTCCACCTTGATGTTCACACTCTTCTTTCACTCACTAACCATTGAAACACCTCGTCACATACTCTACTACATCTCTCTTCAAATTCGACCAATAGTAGAATTTCTTCACTACTATCAATGTCTTCTTAAAACATGGGTGACTTGAATAAGGTTTTGCGTAAAACTCCTTGAATATCAACTTCTTGACCTCACTATTGTTTGGTACATATATCCTGTCTCAGAACCTAACCAATCCATCTGTTGTAAGCCAATACCCTGTGCACCTGTACCTATATTCTCACATGTATCCATAGTGCAACTTGTGCACAATCTCCATATACCTAACATCCTACTAACTTACCTACAAGATCCTATCCTCTACATCTGTACCCATCTATTGTGAGCAACTTCCACCCTATTTTATTTTCCTTTGATAGATTTGATCTCAAAATCTAACTCGTTGATCACAACCAACCATCTAGCATGTCTCGCATTCAGATTTGGTTGGTCAAAAAAATAACTCAACCCAATAATGATCACTCATTGGTACAAACCTCCTACCAAGAAGATAATTCCTCCACATATTCAATACATGTATGATGGGTGCTATGTCAAGATCATGCTTTGGGTAGTTTTTCTCGTTCTCATTTAGTTTTGAAACTCATAACATACCACCTATCCATCTTGAATAAGGACTCCACCTATCCCTCTCATTCAAGCATATGTGCATACCAAAAACTCTTTTTTCTAGATCTACAATCTGTAGCATTGATGCATGTGTCAACAAATACTTAAGATTCTCAAAGCTAGCCTCACACTCCTATATTCTTTCAAACTTCTTGCCTTTCCTTTTCAAAGATGTGATGGGCTAAGAAACCTGTGAGAAGTTCCTAATGAACCTCCTGTAATATCTTACGAGACTCGTGAAATATATTTAACCTTTTCAACTTTTAAGATACCCCCAAAAAAGTAGTTTCACTTTACAATTCTCACTCATTTTAGACACCCCCCCCCCTCCTAAACCATTTTCTATCTACCCCGTCAAAACCATTATACATATTGATTCATTTTTCGGGAAAGGAAATAAGGGAAATTTCATATACTTGTGAAATGAGTTTACCAATGGGAAGATAAATAGAATGAAACTCAGGTGAACGGAGATTTTTACAGGTCATATAATTAAGTGAATGAATTTATAGGGAAAGCAAAAGGAGTTTGAGTAAAAAAAAATATTATAGAGAAAAAAAGACATTTTTTTCTATGCTATAAAGAGGAGAAATAGACAGAAAATGAAATTTGGATAAATTTATTCAAGGATTTTATAGGGGTAAAATGGTAAGATAAAAAATAATTTACCAACAATTCATGGGAAGGAGAAACATGACATGGTTTCTAAAATCCATGGGAAGGATAAACAAGGCATAGATTTTAAAAAGGAATGGATTTAGAAGCAAAACATGGATTTCAAAATAAGAGGGTGGTCTATTAAATCATTCAAAGAAATATTTTGAAATGTTATTTTGTGAAATTCATTTACAAGTTTAAGCAAAATATTTGGAAATATTATTCAAAATATGTTTTTCCTAAATAGTTTGGGATGATGATGAAGTATTTAAAGACTATGGGAAAAAATTTCAAAACATAATTTTGGTTTAACTCCAAAATGCAAATAATTTATTGTTCAACTAGGTGAAAAACATAAACATGCATGCAATTATTTTCAATTTTTTTGGTTGAGAAATAGTTGTCAAAGGGACAACTAGAGTATATAGGTGGCAAAGTTAATCATCTTTCAAAGGGTAGCTTGCAGGTTTTGTAAAAAAAACTTCAACTATTCCATATTCCAAGGCATAAGACCAACATTCATGAACCAATTTTCAGATTTCAAGGTTGATGATTTTCTAGTAGTTCTAGATTTCCTGCAATTTTCCAGTTATTATTTTTATCTTTAGTTTATTGTTCAGATTTTTTTCGAGAAAATTTTAGATAAAATTTTGTAATGAATTCCTTTGTAGAGTTTGAAGTTAGTTCAATAGGAAGTCTATAAATATTTTGTAATAAAATTGAGGAGTGGTTGGAATGTGTTTGATTATGTTGGAACTTGTATGAAGAAAGGAGTTGCATATTGATATAACCCGTTTATTAGATGCAAAGTGACAAAATTATAGAAATACAAAGAGTTTTGTTTTAGGAATCCCTTGTCAAGAAATTTATGATTTGATTTCTTATGTTAAATTGTTTATCTTATTAGTTTCCATATGTTTTTCCCTCTTTATTGTTACAAGAAGATTAAGGGCATAATTTTTTTAAGTGTACTCTTATCTTGCTTGTAAGAAATATCCATGTTTTATTTATCATGTTAAGTATAGAATTCATCTCAATATGCTCTATATTGAATTGAAATTAAATCATTTTTACGGATTCACTCCACAAACACTTTATAAGATCCAAAAGTTTTCCTATCATGCTATGTTATAGTTACTCTTTCATTTTGTGATTGATTACCTAAAGTTTCATGACTCCATACCCAATGGACTTTGGCTACACCTTTCAACCAAACTTTTGACAAACTCAACCTCAAATCTTCATAACTAGGGTAATATCTTAAAAACAAAATCTAGATTAGATTTATTTTGTTTTTTTATTTACCTTGTAGGTATTAGTGTCTTTTTATAGTATTCTTTGTTGGTTTATTCTTAATTAGAGTTTATATTCTTGATCTTTAGTGTTTTCTTAAGTATTTTATCATCCTATTGGTTATTAACTCCTTTTAGTATTTTTTTTATTTGCTTAATGGGCCTGAGCCATATCAGAATAACTAAATTTTCAACAAATCTTGTATAACCACTCACCACTGAAACCTACCTAGATCCATCTTAAAATTGTATCTATCAAGAGGTTTTTTGTAGTGAAAAAAGAGGTTTGAACCTCTAGATATTTATCTCTTTTTTCCATTGATATATTTGGGGTTAAGATGGATCTAGGATGGTTAATATTAAGTCCCTATAAAATTTATAGGACAATCTGTTTAGACTAATCTAATAATTTTGGTTTAATATGGAAGATTTTATTAAAACAAAATATAATAATAATAATGGTTAAATAAAGCTCATAGATGTAGAATAGATGTTGATGGGGTGTTTTCTTTAAGTTACTCCATGGTGTAAGGTTACCCATTCTAAATTATGTGGGCAAAAATCCAACCTTTACAGATTCTAAATTATGTGGTAAAAATTAATTAGACACACAAAAAAAGAATAAAAATAAAAAGATAATAATGTAAATTTAGATTTAAAATCTAAAATTTAAAATATTAAAATTTTGTAAAAAAAATTAATTTTTTCACAAAATAATTAATAAATAAAATAAATTACACTAAATAAAAAAATAGCAAGGGATTAAAAAAAGTAAGGTGGAAGGGGAACATCATAATCAAGACAAGGGGGGCAAGAAAGAGAAAAAATAATAATGATTGATTAGGGAGAAAATATTAAAATGGGCAATTAGAAAAAAGGAAAAAATAATGATGGCCAATTAGCTATCTAAATCGGTGTGGGAAAAAATAATACTATCCTAGGAGGAGTAGAAGGGAAAAAATTAATGATGATCGATTATGGAGGAAAAAAAATTAAGACAACCTTAGATGTAGGGAAATAACAATAAACAAACACTACAAATTCAATGCAATCTTTTGAAAGAAGAAAATGGTCTAATCTCGTTAGATATTCCGTCCAATCTTTTCAAAGAAGAGAATGGTCCAATCTCATTACAAATTCTGTCTAACCTTTTGAAAGAAGGTAATGGTCCAATCTCTAAGGAATTAAGCCCCCTTGTTTGTCCATTTGTTATGCATCTTGTAGATGGCTAATGATTTGTTACATGATGTAGACTTGAGCCTAAGGTTCAAACTCAATATTTTAAAATAAGAAAATGTTTGATCTCTAAGGATTTAAATTCACTTGTTTGTTTGTCCACTAGATAGCCATCTTGTCTACATCCAATGATTTGTTACATTATGTAGGCTTGATTCTTAGGCTCAAACTCACTAGTTGATTTGTTACATTATGTAGGCTTGATTCTTAGGCTCAAACTCACTAATTAGCCATCTTGTTTACATCCAATGATTTTTAAGGCTCAAACTCAGCCAGGCTTCAGCGAGGCTTCTACTTTTTCCATTTTTCTTAGGAATAAATTTTACAGTTTTACCAAAATAACCAACATCTAACAGTTTCACATTTTTTGTCAAAATAACCAATACATCTATCAATTATTCTACTTTCCATTTTTCTTAGGAAGAAATTTTACAGTTTTACCAAAATGACCAATACATCTAACAATTTCACATTTTCACCAAAAAAACCAATACATCTATCAATTATTCTACTTTCCATTTTTCTTAGGAAGCAATTTTAGGGTTTTATCAAAATGTAGTTTTACTAAAATGACCAATACATCTAACAAATTTACATTTTTACACAAATAACCAATATATTTATCAATTATTCTACTTTCTATTTTTAGAAAAAAAATTACATTTTTATCAAAATAACCAATACTTCTAACAATTTCACATTTTTCACCAAAATAACCAATACATATATCAATTATTCTATTTTCCTTTTTTTTGAGGAATAAATTTTACAGTTTTACCAAAATAACCAATACATCTAACAATTTCACATTTTTCACCAAAATAACCAATACATCTATCAATTATTGTACTTTCCTTTTTTCTTAAGAAGAGATTTTACAGGTTTACCAAAATAACAAATACATCTAACAATTTCACATTTTTCACCAAAATAACCAATACATCAATAATTATTCTACTTTCCCTTTTTAGGAAGCAATTTTACAGTTTTAACTAAATAACCAATACATCTAGCAATTTCACAATTTTCACCCAAATAAATCATACATCTATTAATTTTAAATAAATATTAAAAAAATTAAAACCTATAAAAATAAATTCAAAAAAATTAATACATGTGTAACTATCAATAAACTAACCTAAAATAGTTTGCAATATTTTTTTAATTTTCAAACCAACAAAACACATTGAATTTGAAAAATGGTCAATTATCATACTGGATCTGTTAAACATTCAAACTCAAAAGATTTATGTACAACATACATAATGAAATTATACAGCAAAAAAGCAAAAAGCAATAAGAAAACACTCACAAGCCAGACCTTCATCAAACAAAAGGAGTTCAATTGTCCCAGCAAAGCCTAAAGATACCGCGAAATGAGAATCTTTCCTAACCAATATTTTCACCAATCAGTATGACACGTTTGATTCAGGTTTGAATATGACACTACGATATTTATTTAATGAGATCACAACCATGATAGTGCAGTACTTATTTAATCAAATCACAACCTGACACTGTAGTATTTATTTAATGAAATCACAACCCACTAAATAGCAAAGAAATAAAATCGAAGACATTATGCTTTGTAAGGCACTTCAAATCGGCAGAGTGGACATGTGTGCTGGTTTTCCAGCCATTCAAATATGCAGGGTTTGTGGTACAGGTGCTCGCATTCCATTAAGCGTACCTCCTTCCCCACTTGGTATTTCTCCAGGCAAATTGAACACGTTGAATTATCATCGTTATTATTGATATGGTCTTCAGAAATGATTATGCGAGGAAACTGCTGCACAGCGTCTCTAGACGCCGATCGGATGGGCTGATCTTCGGGTATCATCATCAAAAGTTGAGCTTGTTCCAAAGTACTGAAAAAACAATTCTTGCCTTCTTTGTCGACTTCGTATCACTTCTAGTGTTGCATTGTCACTTATGATGTAATTCCGTTGTGTAACAGTTGCAGGATTCCACGAGGGATTGATGTAATCCCACTGTCGAACACTCATTCCGGTTGTTCATGTTCCCGTGCTGCTCACGTCAATATCATCATTAGGTTGATTGGAACCAATGATTGTAGCATCCATACTAGGTTGATTGGAACTAATGATCGTGCCATCCACACTATTGCTACTCCTGTTCTCCTCCTCCTGTCATTATCTAGGTTCCACTCCCACTCCTCCTCCTCCAGTCATTATCCGGACTTCCACTCCTACTCCTCATGTCATTTTCCACACTCCTGTCATTGTCCACACTCCTGCTCCTCTGCCTGTCTTTTTCCACACTCCTCCTGTCACAGTCCACACTCCTACTCCTGTCATTTTCCACACTCCTAGTTCTCCTTCGAGCATTACGGTGGGGCAAAGAGGAAGAGTTTGAGATATTCCTACCGCGACTGCTACTCTCTGCCTGGCTCCTCCTGTCATTGTCGACACTCGTACTCCTACTTCTCTTCCTCCGAGCATTACGGCAGGGCAAAGAGGAAGCGTTTGAGATACCCCCACCACGACTTCTATTCTCTGCCTCCCATTCTCGACCGCTTCGGGTTTCTCCTTCCATTTCAACCATACCAACTTTTACGGCTCTTTGTTTGATCGCGAACTGCGAACTACCAACTACGCAGACTGTTATTCTTCCGATGACGCGCAGGTGCTTCGGATATTAGAACTGCGGAGTCAAAAAAATCAAAGCCAAAATCGGTCGTGAATCGTGATCAATATATAGAGTACAATTTTAATCGCCCCTTTTTAATTTTAGTAACACTACAAACCAATTGTGGAATTCATCAACCTGCCATTCTGTTTTAATAGAAAAAAATAAAAAATTAAGTTACTACCACTCTATTTCTAGATATAAGCAGTGCTTTCATATTTCAGAGAGAACTAGCGCACGTATTTCGCTGGAGTGTGTGAACTTAAGAAACAATGAGTTTCGAATGAACACTTTACATATCGTTGTGGAGGTATATGATTAGGTTAATGATTATATATGGCTTGTAGATGTGCGGACATTTTGTTTCTGAAAGTGTTCGCTAATTGACATTGAGTCCAAATCAGAAGAGCTTCTCTATCCAGATTTACCCAAATAATAATTAAGATATAATAACTGTTATTAGAGGAAAACGGTTTGAATAACTTCATTTGATTAAGAAGTCTCCAAGTCTAATGCCCTAGAATTGGCGGAATGGAAGAAATGTGTGGCTAAAGCGAGGAGGATCCTTCTCTGAGGGAGTTCGAGACCACATTATTTTGAGTCTCCATGGGAAGGAGACACCATTTTCAATGTGGAAAACATTGAAGGATCTATATCAGAACAACATTGATCAGAGGAAGCTAGCACTGAAAGACAAGCTTCGGAAAATCAAGTGCGAAAAGGGCGACATGATATCTACATATCTGAAAGAGTTCACCACCTGCAAGGATGAGCTTGGAAGTGTAGGAATCATGACAGCCGATGATGACATGGTGAGTGTTGCTCTCCTTGGTCTTCCTAAGAGATGGCATAGCTACTAGGACTTAGTTAATGGAAGAGACAAACTGCCAAATTGTGAATGGCTATGGTCGGATCTCATGCAAAAGGAGATCAAGAGAAGCACCATAGATGGTTCTTCATCCAAGGAGGAAGAAAAAAATTGCACCTCTAGCAAGTAAGGCAAAGAATGGAAAGGAGAAGGATTCTCATCCCAAATCAAGTTCTTCTCATGGTGGGAAGAAGAATGATAAATCTAAAGTGAGATTCTTTAATTGTCATGAGGTGGGCTATTATGCAACTAATTGTCCACTGAAGAAATCCAAGAAGGGATCCTCCGAAGGATCTTAAGGTGAGGCCCTAGCCTCCCAGTTCGAATTGGATTTTACCCTCATCGCATGCATGGTTTCATCTATGATGGGTTGTGGTTGGTTTCTTGACAGTGGAGTCTTATTCCACATGACCACTCATAAGAGTTTGTTTAGTACCTTGGATGAGAAAGACCTCTAGATGCGCATAGAGATGGATAATGATGAAAGGTATACTACTTTAGGAGTGGGCATGATTGCTTTTCATAGGAAGCATGGAGCTCGCATCACCTTGATAGATGTGAAGTGTGTGGGAGGACTAAAAAACAACGTGGTATCGATCACAATGTTGGAGGACAAAGGCTATGATGTAGTCTTCATTAAGGGAAAGGTTTTCCTTAGAAACATCAACATGAAGGAAGTGAATCAGATTAGTTCACGAGTCGAGAATTTGTATGCTCTTGAGGTTCAAGATGCATACAAAACCTTGAGGAGCAAGACAACTATTCGAGACTTGGTGGTTGAGAGGTAGAGAGAATTACGTATCAACATGTAGCACTAGAACAAGTCTTAGACTATTGTGGAGGAGCCACAATTGGTGAAGCACCTTCAAGAGGCTGTGGATCAGCCACAATTGGAGAAGCCAAGAGGAGACCTAGTGGAGGCATCCACTCATGCAATGACCTCTAGTAGGGGGGAATTTTGAGCCAAGTGCTTAGAAGGATCACATGCAGCCATACCTCTAGGAGTGAAGTTGGGCGATGTGAAGTGATAGTCCCAAGAAGGTTGAAATAGGGGCAGGATCCATGAGGTACCCAACCTCTTTGATTAGACCTTGCTATGGGAGCTCCGATGAGGAGTAGTAGGACTGGTTAAGTGGGTAGAGACAGATGCGGATGGAGCAGCAAAGAAAGCTTCAACATCAGAGAATGTTTCTAGCCCAATAGGGAGGTCAGTTGGGAGATCAGTTTCTTACTTATCAGTAATTGAGTTGTAGTGCAGCAGTGGGGAGCACAATGCAACATGATGAGAGGAGGTGCAGTGCAGATGCAGTGATGGGAGATAGAAATAGTAGCAGCACAGATGCAGTCATAGATGAAAGTGACAGAGGTTGGAGTAGTCAGATACTGAAGGGCATAGAGGTGCAGAGTTTTCAGTCGAAAGAGGAAATAGCAATTAGAGACTTTAATGACAGAGGCATTATTCTAATTCATGTTGGATAATTTTTTGTTTCTAGAGTCGCTGGAGTAACAACAGTATGGAGAAGTGTTGCATGCAAAACATTCCAAAGGTTCAGGATCGAGTTCGAGTTAAATGCCTTTCTTGTTGAGAGGGAGTGATGAAAATAGAAACAAGAAATGCTAAAAATAGAAATGCTATAAATAGCATTGCTCTAAATATCATTGCTATAAATAGCATTTCAAGTACGAGTGTTCAAAATAACAACAAGGAATGATAAAATAGAAATTCTAAAAATACCATTTTAGGATAGATTCCAATTTCAATTAGTCCCTGAATTAAATTTGAATTTAGTCTCACTAGTTCTTTAAAAAATAATTAATTAATTTATCTTGAGTTAATTAGTTGGAGAAAATGAAACATGAAGTCTATGTGAAGTCATGCAATAGTTATCCCTTTTATTGAGAATATTATCCCTTAATTAAGGAGATAAGGATGAGTTGTATTTAAGTTGTAATTAGTTAGCTCAGTTAACTAAGTTAACTCCACTTAAATTAGTTTCAAATGGTTGGAGAAACTAATTGTGAGTTCAGTCAGTTAATGCATGTATTCACACAACTAGTGTTCTCTAGATAACTGAATATTCTCTCATAAATAACTCATGTATGTTAGTTTAGAGAAAGATCCAATTGAAATTAAATACAAGAACATTGTACTATCACTTGGAGGAATTTTCTTATAAAGGAAACTCATCCATGCAGAAGGAATTATCTCCTCCAGGATTCCGCAACTATTTCTGAGTTTGGTGAGAGGTGAATTCACATAGGTGGCAACCAAAGGACCCAAGAGAAACTACACAAGGAAATAGGAGGCTTAGGGAGCAGAGGAGAAGGTTTATGAGAAGCCTTTGACTGTCCATGAGTAGCAGTGAGGGATTGCACTGAGGGCTGGATAGCTTGTGAGCTAAAGCTTTGTGTAATTGTGCTATATTTCCACTTGTATGATAATCGGATAGCAGGAATTTTAGCTGAAGCTTTCCCCAGAGTATAATTCTATTTTTTATGTGTATGATTTCTTTTTCTCTATCATACATGTTCTATTTGATCTTACTCAAAATTGATTAAAGTTACACAAGTTTTTTGTAGAAGTAGATCAAGTGTTTTGCTTTAGTATATTGCATTATCACGTGATCTACAGTAAGAATTATAGAAATTGAATTCTTATCACATCTCAAATTTCACCAATGGCATTCAACGGTTTGAGACTCGTGTATGACCTAGATGGCAGATCGAATTATATAGCCTGGAATGATAGCACGGAAGTGGTATTAGAGGACAAAGGTTTGAAGGATTTCATTAATCAAGAAGTCCCCAAGCCAACAGCTACTCATGCCCAAGAATTGGAGGAATGGAAAAAATGTGTGGCTAGAGCGAGGAGGATCCCTCTGGAAGGAGTTTGAGAACACATTGTCTGGAGTCTCCATGGGAAGGAGGCACAATTTTGAATGTGGAAAACATTGAATGATCTATATTAGAACAACAATGATCAGAGAAAGCTGGTGCTGAAAGACAAGATTTGGATAATCAAGTGTGAAAAGGGCGACACGATTTCTACATATTTGAACAAGCTCACCAGCTGCAATGATGAGCTTGGAAGTGTAGGAATCATGACAGCCAATGATGACATGGTGAGTCTTTCTCTCCTTGGTCTTCCTAAGAGTTGGCATAGCTACTAGGACTTAGTTACCGGAAGAGAGAAAATGTCAGATTGGGAATGATTGTGGTCAGATCTGATGCAGGAGGAGATCAGGAGAAGCACTAGAGATGGTTCTTCATACAAAGAGGATGAAGAAAATTGTGCCATAGTGAGTAAGGTAAATAAAGGGAAGGAGAAGGATTCTCATCACAAATCAAGTTCTTCTCATGGTGGGAAGAAGATTGACAAATCTAAACTGAGATGCTTAATTGTCATGAGGTGGGCCATTATGCAACTAATTTTCCATTGATGAAATCCAAAAAGGGATCCTCGGAAGGATCTGTAGGTGAGGCCCTAGCCTCTCAATTCGAATTGGATTTTACGGTCATCACATGCATGGTTTCATCGATGATGGGATCTGGTTGGTTTCTTGATAATGGAGCCTCATTCCACATGACCAACAATAAGAGTTTGTTCAGTACCTTAGAAGAGAAAGACCTCCAAATCTGCATAGAGATGGGAAATGATGAAAGGTATAGTGTTTCAGGAGTGGACAAAGTTGCTTTCCAGAGGGAGCATAGCGCTCGCACCACATCGACACATGTGAAGTATGTGCCAGTACTGAAGAAGAACTTGGTATCAATCACGATGTTGGACGACAAAGTCTACAATATAGTCTTCAGTAAGGGGATGGTTTTCCTTAGACACATCACTATGAGGCAAGTGAAGCAGATCATTTCACGAGTCAAGAACCTATATTCTCTTGAGGTTCAAGATGCATGCAAAGCCTTGAGGAGCAAGGCAATTATTGGAAACTTGGTGCTTGAGAGGGTAAGTACATTACCTCTCAACGTGCAATGCAGAAGAAGTCTCAAACAATTGTGGAGGAGCCACAATTGGTGAAGCATCTTCAGGAAGTTATGGAGCAACCACAACTAGAGAAGCTGAGAAGTGACCAAGTGGAGGCATCTGCTGATGCAGAGATCTCCAGTAGGGGGAAATTTCGAGCAATGTGGGTAGAAGGATCACATGCAGCCATACCTCTAGGAATAAAGTGGGGTGATGTGAAGTGATAGTCCCAAGAATGCTAAAATAGGGTTAGGATCCTTGAGGAACCTAACCTTTTTTATTAGACCTCGCTACAGGAGTCCCAATGTGAAGTAGTAGGACTAGCTAAGTGGGTAGAGACATATGCGGATGGAGCGGCAAAGGAAGTTTTAACATTAGTGGATGTTTTTAGCCCAAAAGGGAGGTCAGTTGGGAGATCAGTTACATACTTCTCAGTAACTGAGTTGGAGTGCAGCAGTGGGCAGCACGATGCAACATGATGAGAGGAGGTGTAGTGTGGATGCAGTGCTGGGAGATAGGACCAGCATCAACGCGGATGTAGCTGGAGGTATCAATGTGATTGATGTAGTCAGAGATCAAAGTGGCAGAGGCTAGAGCATTCAGATACTGAAGGGCACAGAGGTGCAGAGTTTTCAGTCGACAAAGGCAATAGAAGTCGGAGACTTTGATGACAGAGGCGTCATTATGATTCAAGTTGGATATTTTTTTGTTTCTAGAGTTGCTGGAGTAATAACACTATGGAGAAGCGTTGCATGCAGAACATTCTAAAGGTTCAGGATCAAGTTCGAGTTGAATGTCTTTCTTGTTCAAAGGGAATGTTGAAAATAGCAACAAAAATGCTAAAAATAGAAATTCTATAAATAGCATTCAGGTACTAGTGCTAAAAATAGAAAAAAGGAATAATAAAATAGAAATGTTGAAAATAGCATTGCTATAAATATCATTTCAGGAAAGATTCAAATTTTAGTTTCCCTGAATTAAAATTGAGAATTAAAATTTGAATTTAGTCTCACTAGCTGTTTGAAAAATCAATGATTAATTCATCTTGAGTTAATTAGTTGGAGAAAATCAAACATGAAGTCTATGTGAAGTCATGCAACAATTATCCCTTTGATTGGAGAGATTATCCCCTAATTAAGGAGATAAGGATGAGTTATATTTAGGTTGTAGTTATTTAGCTCAATTAACTGAGTTAAGTCTGGTTAAATTAGTTCCAAACAGTTGGAGGAACTAATTGTGAGTTTAGCCAGTTAATGCATATATGCATGCAAGTAGTGTTCTCCAGATAACTAAACATTCTCTCATAAATTACTCATGCATGTCAGTTTAGAGGAAGACCCAGTTGATATTAAAGACAGGGACATTGTACTATTAGTTGGAGGAATCTTCCTATAAAGGAAACTCATCCATGCAGAAGGAATTATCTCCTTCAAGATGGCGCAGTTATTTCTGAGTTTGGTGAGTTGTGCGATAGGTGAATTCACACAAGTTGCTTCCAGAGGACCCAGGAGAAACTGTGCAAGGAAATAGGAGGCTTGGAGGGTAGAGGAGAATGTTTGTGAGAAGCCTTTGACTATCTATGAGCAAGAGTGAGGGATTATACTGAGAGCTAGATAACTTGTGAGCTAAAGCTTTGTGTAATCCTGAGATATTTCCACTTGTATGATAATACAGATAGCAGGGTTTTTAGCTAAGGCTTTCCCCAGAGTATTCTTCTACGTTTTATGTGTATGATTTCTTCCTCTCTCTTATATGTCTTCTATTTGATCTTGCTCAAAATCGATTAATCTTCCACAAGTTTGTTTGTAGAAGTAGATCAAGTATTTTTCTTTAGTATTGCATTATTATGTGATCTACAGTGAGAATTTCTACATATATAATGTTGCAGGAGATAATGAGGTACATGAGAAACTCTTTGTCATATAAAGGTCATATGTCCTCCACAAGAGTTGCTTTCTTCTCCATGAGACGTTCCAGTTACAGGAATTCTCACTCAAGAAGGCTTCGTGTCAGTATGACAAACTAACATCATCTCACACAATGTGGAAATGAGTATCCCTTCAACATATATACACAAGTATCTCAAACATAATACATAGCATGGAAAGCTGAAGACATCTCACATAATGTGGCAATGATGATCCCACAACATAACATCAAATATGGATTTCACAAATAATACATCATCTCAACAATAATGAAAATAAATAAAACATGAATGCTTCATGTACCTTCACTTCTGAAGATGGCTGAAAAATGAAAGGCTCAGATGTAAAAAATAACTACACCAATAAATTTATGGCATTGAATGGTGTAAAATCGACTATCAATTCATCGAATTCTGACACCATCAAAATTTGGGCAGGCTATAAGAATCTTTTAGATTCCCCATGATTATCCAAAGATTTTTCTCCATGGGCTAACTGAATATATCCTCCTTAAATGGTAAATCGGATGTCACCATTGAGATGTTTGCATAATTATGAGACTTTTGAGTATGAACTTAGCTGTATTCTGAATTTGGCGAATTCCAATGTCCAAGGGAATCAAAATATTCCTCAAGATTCTCTAAAGAATATCGTCTATATGGTGCCTGTAAATTTGCTGCTCAGATGATGAATCTAACTTCACCATTGCATTCCCTACAAAAATATGAGAAAATTGACTGTAAACTTTATTTTATTATGAAAAATTGAATTTTAACCTTTGAGGAAATCTCCAAGATTCCTTGAAAAAATCTGCATGAGAATATTCTTGAGAATAATCTCCTGGAATATTATTGGAACTTGCCTTGATTTATGTGCCCAAGGTGGAATTATTTGCATTGCCACACATTGCTCGCACGCCTCTCGTCTGTTGGTTCTCTCTCCCAGTGAATGAGAAAACACATTTCTTATATTGTTGAAGGGTGGCAGAACTTTCAAAGAGTTGGTCATTGGCGAAGTGGTTCATGGAGGTCATTTACGCAGGGGTTAGGAGATGAAATCCTACCCCTCCAAACTCAGCATGAATAATTTTTTTGGCACGTCTAATGGCTGGTGCATTTAATTAAATGGAAAATGTTTGTGTTTTTTGCACATTTTACGGGGTTGCCCATTGGGGGCTGGCCCACATGGGTTAAGCGGGTTCAATCCTTGCCAGCCTCATCAATATTTTGTTTAACATTATATATATATATATATATATATATATATATATATATATATATATATTCATATGGTTATTGTGGGGTTGGCAGGGTTGGTGGCCCCCCACCCCATAAATTTAATTATTTTTTCGTTTTTTATACTCTAATGGTCATTTCGAATTTTAATGAAAATAAGGGATAGTGGGAAAATTAAGTAGGCCACCATTTCACTCGCTAAGTGGATGGATTTTGTGTGCTAGGTCTGGGCCAATTTGTAGGATCATTAGTCTTGCCACTTGGCCCAGTTTGACCAAAACCTTGAATATCCCTATTTCCCTCATATGAACTTGGATTTGAGTGTCCTTCAGACCATTGGAATCAGAGAGACGAATTCTGCAATATGGTTCTACTTTGAGAGTAGCATGACCACTTTTATTCATGATCTATTATGCGTCATTTTGTACTTGTGAGTGTGTTTGGAGTCACCTGGATCATTTCTTCCCACTGGAAGAGCTTTTGGTCCTCCAAAATCATGAACATAATTTGCAACTATCATGTTCATTGTTTGTGCCACAAGTGTCCTAACATATCACCCTTTCTTCTCCTTGACCTTTGTTCTTTGGAGCCATAACTAATGAGCCGACACCTACATGCTCTACGAACCAATAGTAAAATATTTTTCAAATTACATGCTCTATTTCATGACTCACTATGACCTAAGAATCCCATACCTGCCATGAGTTTATAGCACATACTTTGTGGTCAAGTTGACATCAAAATGGAAATCAATACCCCAACTATCAATACAAGGCCAAACCATCATTGTTTCTTCAACAAGTAATGGAAAAAAAATCATCACTTTTACAATCTAAATCGCAACAAATGATTTACAAAAATACATCCATGACAAGCTAACACATATAGAAAAAAAAAAATTCTCAATTATCAAAGTGAATGGGTCATCTCCCTATGGTGGATTCGCTTCTTGAACAACATTTTCAACTGGCTCATGCATGGGTGCTTTTTCCTTATGATGTTTCTTTTGATGGAGCCTCCAGCATGTGGCTCTTTGGTTACCACCTATAGTGCAATAACTAAAATAAGTCCTCTAACTCTAGATTTTCTTAACATGCTTATTTCCCTCTTGTGAAGAAGGCCTTGCACACCTCATCCCCTTTCTTCTCGCCAATATCTTCTATCACTCAGCAATCACATGGTTATGTAAACCACAGAAACACATCTTTTTCTATGCCATGATTCATGTTCATCATTAACAACATGATTGTAATGGAAATTAACTCTAGAATACTAAGACTTGTTATACCTTTCCTGGTTGCCTCTGGTGCCATTATGATGATGAGAACTTTCCTCAACTCTTCCTCTTCAATGTGCACTCCGATGGGATGATGGTCACATGCTCCCATCATTCTCTTTCCTCAATGGTTTCAACAATGTCTCAGAATATTTTGACACCTTTGAGCTCTCTCCTTCGGTGTAAACCAAACTTGCGAATCAAGGCCTCTCCACAACCTCCAATTGATGAGTCATGCCTTGGCCATTAACACATAATCCTCCTCCTTTGTATCCCATCTCGGTAAGGACTCTCATGCCAATACATGTAATCGGTATCTCCATATTTCCAATAGAAATAAAATCATGTGAAGATGAAAATGAAAAACAATAAACATTGGCTACTTAACTATTGATTCTACAATAGATGATGAGGGACACTTTAAACCATCATTATTCTTCAACTTCTACAAGGCTATTCCATGGCTTGTAGATAAAGCTACAATCTCTTCTTTTCCTCTTTCTCTTCTTGTAGAAGCCTCCTTAATTTAGTATGCTCTACTTCAAGACTCTAGTTTTTGCGCTTCAATTCTTCTAGGCCCTATTCTGTGGTGCCAAATTGAAGCTGAAATATCTACTTCTTATCTTTCACTTCTCCTATAAGCATATTCAATCTAGTGTTATCTTATTGAAGATTCTGGTTGATCTCCTCAATTGAATGATGAGAAGGTCATGAAGGCGATGAATGTTCATTGGAAGGTGTGGATGGAGCATCATTCTCTTCCCTTTCTGTCTCTTGTTCCTCGTAGGATTCATACATTATGTCCACCATTTTCAACATCCTAAGAAAGGCCTCATACATTTCTTTGTCATCCTCCATTTTTGCACGATCAGTCGTTCACACTTGAAATTCACATCAGTGAGAAGAATGCTTTGATACCAAACTTGATGGGAGTTTCTTCAGCTACCGAAATTCTCCAAGACCATTTACTTCTATGATGTTGTTAGAATTGCATTTAAAAGAACATAAAGAACAACATGTGCATGCTTAAACAAGAGGAAACATGACAACAATCAACAGATCATGAATGCGATACATTTGATAACACAATTCACTAAGTGTGGGTTATGTCTTCGGGCCCGAGGTAAAGATAGTGTAGGTCGCTTCATATAATTTTGAAAGAGATGATGATGTACATGGACAAATCTTTGTCATGGAAAGGTCATATGGCCTCCACAAGAGTGGCTTGTCTCTCCACGAGACTTTTCTCTTACAAGAATTCTCACTCAAGAAGGCTTCCTTTGAGCATGACAAACTAACATGATCTCACACAATGTGGCAATGAGTATCCCTTCAACATAGCTACACAAAGATCTCAAGCATAATGCGTACATAAAAATTTAAAGACATCTCACATAATGTGGAAGTGATGATCTCTCAACATAGCATCAATCAGGGATCTCATAAATCATACATCATTTCAACAATAATGAAAAAAATGTAAACTTCCAAATGGGAAATGATATTGTTACTAGTTTCATAGAGATAGCAAAAAAGGTGACCCAATTTTGAAAAGGAGCGATGTAGAACACGCATAATTTTTTTAGAGCATAATTTTTCATAATTTGATTTTTTTCATGTAGATTACTTTTTAGAATATTAATGATTTGCATGCTAATTTAAAAAAGTGGTGATTCTGCATCAAACCCTTTTTTTAAAAGACTTTTTTTTTACTTTAAATTTTCTAATCTATGAAATGTAAATAATTATTTTCTAAATTTAACAATTTTTGGCACTTTAAATTTCTTAATGTATTGAGTGTGGATATTGTTTTTAAATGCTACATTTTTTTAGACTTTAAAATTTTTTATGTCAAAAAAAAGCAAAATATAAAATATAAAAAAAAAAAAAAAACATAAAAAAATGATATATATATATATATATATATATATATATATATATGTCTCTAAAAAACAAAAAAAAAAACTTCAAAAACCAAAATATACTCAAATTTAGAATAATATGTATATATATATATATATATATATATATATATATTATATATATAAACAAACCTAAAAACATTTTAAATTTTAAAAATATATATTTTTGGATTTAAAAAAACAATTAAAACTTTAAAAAGCGTATATTTATGATTAAAATTAAAAAAAACATATATGCACACAGCTCCCCCTCCTAGAGCCGCACCGTCACAGGTGGCCACGTAGTGGTTATTCGATTCCAAGAATCAGATAGGCACCCCATGGGCAGTGGGGCAATGGTTATCCGAATCTGAAAATCGGACAACTACTTCTTGGTAGCCCATGAGGGTGTGGCCCTAAGCGGCAGAACTTCACATGCCCCTATGAGTGAGCATGTAGTGGCTATCTGATTCTCAGAATAGGATAACCACTGTCCGACTGCCTGTGGGGGTGGTTATCTGATTCTCAGAATTGGATAGCCACTGCCCAACCACCCGTTGGGGTGGCTATATGATTCTCGGAATTGGATAGCCACTGTAGGGGTTCCCGTGGGGGTGGTTATCCAATTTTCAAAATCGGATAGTCACCACCTAGCCACTGGAAGGCCACCCGTGGAGAAGGCAATGCGATTCTTGCAATCGGATAGCCATTGCCCAATCACCCATGGGGGTGGCTATAAGATTGTTGGAATCACATAGCCACCACCAAGCACCTCCGTCGCACAGGGCTGCGCCCTCACAGGTGGTTGGGTAGTGGCTAGCCACCCCACGGTTGGCCATACAGTGGCCGATAAAATTGTTTTTTTATATAAAAGATAAAATTGGTTAAATATGTTAACTCTATTTAAAAAAAAAAAAATTAAATGTTTATTTTATTTTATTTTATATATATTTGAGGAATATAATTTTTTTAAATATTTTTAAATGTATTTTTTTAAAAATAAAAAAAAAAAAAAAATATTTAGCTTTTTTTTTTAAATGTTTTTAATTTCATTTTTTTTAAATCTAAATTTTAAATAATTGAAATCTAAATTTTCAATTCAAATTTGAAATTTAAAATTTTTAATATAAAATTTGAAATGGTCTTTTTTAAAATAATACAATATTTGTTGTTTTTTTTAAAATGTTTATTTTATTTATTTATTTAAAAATATGTATATTTTTTAAAATTAATTTTTTTGGGTTGTTCTTTTTATTATTTTATTTTTTTATTTTTTAAGCATTTTTTGTGTTTTTAGAATTATTTTTTTTAAAATGTTTTTTAATCATAATTTTAGTAGTTTTTCAATGTTTTTTGTTAATTTTTCTATTATTTTTATGGTAGTGTGTTTTTAATTTTTTGTTAATGCTTTCTTAAAAATTTTTCCTTATTTTACTTAACTTTATAGTTTTTTTAATTTTGTTTTTTTTTTTGGTTTCAATATTCTTTATTTCAATTTACTTATTATATTTTTTTTATGGGTTTAAAAGATTAAAAACAAAAATGTTTTTTAAAATATGTTCCTATTATTTATTCTTTATTATTTTAATTATCTTTATATGTTAATTTTTATTTTTTTTTACATTTTTATGACTCCTTTTTTTTAAATGGTTTGCTTTTAATATATACTTTTATTTATGTTTTGCTATTTCAATTTTTAATTTTATGTTTTCATTATTCTTTTGAAATTTGAATGGTTTCAGAGTCATGATAAAATCTTTTACACTATTATTTCAAAATGTTGAAAATTTATCCTAGAAAAAAAATGTGTTATTCCAGCATCAACACTTTTTGTTTTGAGGGAGCTTTTTGCACAATTTTTGCACATAAAAAATTCTTTTTACTAGCATTTTTTTAAAATGCTGAAAATTAACTCTAAAAAACAAGTCATCATTCCAGTATCAACAATTTTCAGGGTGTTTTTTGCATAATTTTTGCACCAAAAATTCATTTTCACTACCATTTTTAAAACATGTTCAAAATTGACCCTAAAAAGAACCATTGTTCCAGTATACACACTTTTCGTTTTTAGCATTGTTTTTCATATTTTTTGTTTTTTGACCAGAGTTCTCATTTTGAATTTATAGTTCCCATTTCAAATTTTCAATTGTTGAAAGTAAACGGAACACGACTGCTTCATGTACCTTTACTCCAAAAGTTGGCTGAAAAATTAAAGGATCAATTGCAAAAACTAACTACACCACTGAATTTATGGCGTCAAGTGGTGTAAAATCAACTATCCATTCCTCAAATTCTGACATAGTCAAAATCTAGGCCTATAGGAATCTTTTAAATTCCCCATGGTTCTCCAAATATTCTGCTCCATGTGTTGACTAAAGATATGCTCCTCGAATGGTAAATTTGATCTCACCATTGAAATCCATGCAAAATTATGAGACTGTTGAGTATGAACTTATTTGCATTCTAAATCTAGTGAATTTTAGCATCTAAGGGAATCAAAACATTCCTCAACATTCTCTAAAGATACTTTAATGGTCATTTCAATTTTAAGGAAAATAAGGGATATTGGGAAAATTAATTAGGCCACAAATTTTCCCACTTGGTGGCCGAATACCATTTGTCAAGTTTGGGCTAATTTGTAGGATCGTTAAGCCTGCCAGTTGGCTAAGTTTGACCAAAACTTTGACTAGCTCTATCTCCTGAATCAATGATAAGAGAAATTTGATTTGGTTCTGGTTTGAGAGAAATATGCCCACTTTTATTTTTTAGCTATTCTAAGTCATCTTGGACTTCTGAATGTGTCTAGAGCCACCTGGACCGGCATCATTACTTCATTATTAAACAAAATCCATGAGTATTAAAGAAAAGATGGATCACCAACACAAAAGAAACATATAAACACACATCAACACCAAGATTTTAGATGGAAACCCATTATGGGAGAAAACGACCATTTCCATTGTCTATGTCTTCTTATTTTATTATAAAAGAAAATATATTAAAACCTTCTACTAGTGCAATATCTTACGAGTACGCAGACACCCACCTACACAAGACTATAACCTTCTCTCATTCTCTAGCACCCACTAGAAGGGAGCTCCAACCCCGTAATCTAATTTATCATCCCCTACCTTAAGGGAGAATCTACCACGTGCACAAATTTATTAGCTACTACTCGAAGGTATCTTCGACTCCCTTATTGAAGGCTCTAATGCTCAGCACCTCTATGGACAATGTTTCATAATATTTCATATTGGATCCACAGGAATTAGAATGTATTCACTGTTGTTATGAAGAAAACCCATTTATGTATGCATTTCCTCTATATCACATCTGCATACGCTTCATAGAATATTGAGCATTGAATCATCAATAAATATAGCACTAAAATAATCACTGAATCATAGAGAGATCACAAAATAAATTAAAAATCACCACATTGTAGCATCATCACTAATCAACATTCCATTCCATAACCAATTCAACCTAAAGAACATTGTCATACACAAATTATCATGATAGAGACATCATCGAAAAACAACAACAAGGATAATAGAACATATCAAACTGTGAAACCCTAGTGTATGTACACAACTTCGATAAAACATATCAATGTATTTATGCACTTACATTGCACAAAACCTGTGTATAGATATGAAAACACTCAAAATACATTGCAAAATAGATACTCAACTACCCAGAAGAAGATCTGCATATGCATGTGGATAGTGTGAGACAAACCTATGTACAGATATGAAAAATTTCGTTGTAAACATAATCTTGACACTCTGCAACCTTCATTATCAACACTACAAACTTTTGAATGTTTTTAGATAAAAACATCATTATAACCACATATCTATCATTGTCAGCTAATTATACATTTTCAACATGCAAATCAATCGATCATATATGTCAACACATCTTCACATCTTTTGAATACAAGTCTTCTCCTTTCTCAATGGTACACACCTGTTCCAAATTAGATCACATATGTATATCACATTACTTCCACACACAACAATTTAATCTCCATCTCCTTATATAGCTTTAACCTTAGCTAATAACTTTGGCCTATCCCTTAATAATGTCATTAGTATTATTTGATGGGATCAAATAACCATTGTTGCATTCATTACTATGGGCCAATACCATGGTAAATAGCCTTGTATCCAAATTACCATGGTGAGATCTTGTACGCGACTTTTATTCACAATATCTACATATGTACGTGACCCTCTTGCATAGGATCCACCTATTTTTTCCAAAAGTTCATATTTAACATTCAACAGTCTTAAAACTATGATTTCTTTGTTCATCACATCTGTAGAATTTGTTCTAATCATGTTGACATCTTTATTAAGTAGGTTTCCATCACAGACAACACATTAGCCATAATGCCAACTTTCTCCCCCTTTGGACTTGATGGCATTCACTTTGGTGTTTGGTCGCCATTTGTAAACACATGTAAACACACCTATAAATACCAAGTCTTACTACCAAGCTTCTCCAAGCATTCTTCTCTAAACACCAAGATTCTCTCCCCCTTTGACATCAAGGGCAAAGGATTCACCAATGTTGAATGAAGGATTTTTTTCCCCTTTTTGTAGAGAATATCCCCGTAAACATATGTTGAAACTTCTAAAGGTATACAATAAAATCCCAAGATTTTATGAATAAACCAAATATGACCTTTCCTATCACCAATGACTCATGTTTACATCAATCAACCAACACAATGGGGTTACATATTTAATCCAACTTTACATCAATTTCCCAAGATAAAGGGATTACATACATGAATGATAGAATTTTACAATGATTTACAACATCGGTATTTACATGACCTTTACATCAAGAGATAGATATGACATTTATAACCAAAACTAAAGACGTAAATTATTGAGGTAGCAAGACCATGATAGTCATCAACACCCATCATTCTTAATCATTATTAACAGTCTGCAGAAATTCAATATCAGAACTAGAAAGACAATAATAAGTAATTGAAGCATATCATAAAATCCCCTTGAGTCTATCCTAATATTTCTTCATCTCATAGAAACATGTGTGACTTTCTATATAAAATCTTGCATATACATGTGATTGTCCTTCATGTGATCCACGTACAAAAAGAAAAATGTTAAACTTTTCATAACAATAGCTCCCCCTGAACATACCATACCTGTTAGAATAATTAGCAGAGTGATGAAGCAGGAATCATTCCTAATTTCTTCCTGAGATATTCAAAGGAATCACATGGAAGTGGCTTTCTAAATATTTCTATAACATGTTCCTTTGAAGGAACATACTCCAATTTGACCTTTTGTTCAAGCACCTCTACTCTCAGAAAATGATATTTACTTGTAATGTGCTTGTTTTATTAGTGCATGAAAATATTCTTAGAGATACTTATGGCACTAGTATTGTCACAAATAATAGGTAGAGGTTGAGGACAAGTGACTTGAATGTCTTGTAATGTTTGGATCATCCATAGAAGTTGAGTACAACAAGATCCAACAACAACATATTCTGTGTCACTAGTAGATAAAGAGATGGAGCTTTTTTTCTTGTTGAACCATGAAACCAGGAAGGCTCCCAAATAAAATGCTCCTCCACTATTACTTTTGTTCTCATCAACGTTACTTGCCCAATTTTCATTTGCATAAGAATGAAGTGAACGGTCCTTCTTTTTGTGATACCATAGACCAAAATCTTTAGTACCTTGCAGATACTCGAATATCCTCTTAACTTCTGGAGGATGAATTTCCTTATGATTTTCTTGAAATCATCTAACAACTCCAACTACATGCGTAAGGTCGGGTCCTATAACTATAAGGTACATCACATTATCAATCGTAGATATTTATTTTGGTTGATTGACTAAAGGGAATCATCATTTCGACTAATATTTCATCTTGTTGCCATTGGTGTGCACAGTGACTTGCGATATTCCATTGCATATCTCTTTAAAACTATTTGAGGTACTTGGTTTGAGAAAGGAAGATACCATTCTTAGTTTTCTGAACTTGAAGACCAAGGAAATATGTGAGTTCACCAAGTAGAGAGATTTCAAATTCTTGCTACATAATTGAAGCAAATCCTTGACTCATAGATTCTACAATGCTTCCAAATATGATATCATATACATAAACTACTCCTATTAAAAGTTTGTTCTCGCCAAATTTGATATATAATTTGCTATTTGCAGGCCCCTTTTTGAACTGTTGTTTCTAAAGATACTTGTCAAGGTGATAACAACATGCACACAGAGCTTATTTTAACCCATACAATGCCTTCTTAAGTTTGCAAACAAAAATTTTATCATTTCCAAGAATGAATCCTTCAGGTTGTTCAATATAAACTTCTTCTTCTAGATCCCCATTTAGAAATTCATATTTAACATCCATTTGACATACTTTAACAATATGAAAGTTGGAAAAAGAAAGAAATATTTTCAATGCTTCAAGTCTAGCTAGAGGAGAAAATGTTTTCTCAAAGTCTATTTGTTACTGTTGGGCATAGTCTTTTCATACAAGTATTTATTTGTTTTGAACCGCTTCTCCATTTTCATTTACTTTCTTCTTGAACACCAATTTCGTGCTCATTAGATTTTTCTCATGATGCCTTTCCACTAATTCACATTTATGATTATTTTCTATTCAATAAAGTTCTTCACACATATCCTTAAACTAAAGTTAATATTTTCTTACTTGATTCATACTTTGAGGTTCAAATGTGGATAGTAAGACCAAGTGTCTAGAAGTCCCAGAAAAACAAATTCTAGTTTGTACTCCTTCCTTTTCACCTAGAAATTTTTATTCAACATGATTTTTCTAAACATACCTTGAAGGATTATTTTTTGATGTATATTTATTTTCATTTCCTTCTTCTCATGCTTCTCTTTTTCCTTCTCCTACAACTTTTTTATATAACGAAGTTTACATTATATTGTCTTGTTTTTGACAAGACCGACTCTCTTGGGCTAGAGGAATTGTCTTTGTTTGCATTGAGAATTTACCTACTTCAGCAGAGTCGCCAACTTTTGGAGTAGGTAAATTCTCAATGCGGACAAAGACAATTCCTCTAGCCCAAGCAAGTGGCTCTAGCCACAAGAAAGACAATGTAATGTAAAGTTCTTTAGATTAAAATTGAATAAGAAATCCTACCTCTTATAACACTAAACCTCTTGATGGTGATCTTGTTTCCTTGCTCTAGCTTCCTTTCTTTCCTTTCATTTAAATACCTGAAACAAACATACAAGAAATTATAGCAAACATGATAGCATAAAATCGAATTAAATCTACTTAAAACGTCAAGGATTCTTAAGCCATGAAATATAATATGTCACCCAATGTAGGAAATAAGCCATTGGTTGTATTAATATGAACTTCAGAAGGAAATACAAATGAAAGCTTGACATTGCAGGTATCCTTTTACGTATCCGGGTTCGAGCACCACTATTAACATTTGATGGTTTTGTGTTAACAATGGAAGTTTAAGGCTTGTTCCCTTAGTTCCAAACCAAACACACTATACACCTATTCTTCCTTCACAAACACAAACTAGAAGGCTAAAGCTATCAATATCTTGTTGGTTATTCAAGCTTCCAAAAAAGACTAGTTCAACATGGAAAAGGAGGAGTTTATATAGCTTTGAGAGAGGGGATATAGATACTCTTATGATGGGAGAGGCCTTATCTTTTTGGATTGTACGATTTTAATAGGGGAAAGGAACCCAAACAGACTCTCTTGGCTCTATCCAGCCCAACCATTTACCAGAGATCCGTTCATGAACCTTCTAGACTTGGAAGCTTTTGAATCCATATCTGAAAGCTTGCAAAAAGAGGGTTGGCACGGGTGATGAATGGCTCACTTGCACCATTTGATGCTAGGCCTAGTTTTAAACTCTACAAATCAATCCAAGGAAGGAACTAAGCACTAGCATCGGTCTTGAAAATTGATCTTGTAAGAAGATTCTTGGGAAATGATGTAAGAGGGAAATGTTCTTCGGATGAAGAGGGATGTAAAGGCATGCTCTTCATGATGGTAAAGCATATGGGGTTCACTATAGAGGTCCTCCAAGATCAATGAATGGGGAGTACATGGATAGTGACAAAATGTTGTGTAAATACATGTTTCTCTATTTCTGAAGCACCTTCTTTTTGCACTATTTCTACCACCAAAACTATGTTGCTTCTACTTCTCTATTGCTGCCTATGACACTACCACTTTCATTTTTGCATCTGTACTACAACTCCCTCTCAAATGCGGCATATTCTATGCTACTAGCACTGCCACCACTAACACTACATCCGTAGTACAACTCAGTTGCTAAGAGAAGCAACTAAAAAACATCCAAAATTAACTAAACTTAATTGTGTTCAGGATAGTACTATGAATGTTAGAATCTAACTATTACTAGTCTGTGACCCTCTAAATCTTTTGTGCTACTGTGGACTTAAGCATTGTGCCAACTACATTGTTGCCAACCTTGCTCTATGCTAACCAGTCTCTGGTCCAAGCTACTGCATTTGTTCTCCAAACAATCCATTTCATCATCTGACACTAATTCCATCTCGCTACTACTGAATCTTGGGTTGTCGTAGCAAGGAATTGATCCAAGAGGTGGAATCCTCAAGGATCCTTCGCACATGTAGTCCTCTTGACCACAACTAAATATTGACCAATCTCCCTCCAGGAGATGTGTGGGAACTCATGGAAAATCATCGTCATCTATCTTCATGGCTGCAACCTTTGGATCATGCTTCTTTTCCTTATCCTTTTTCTTGAAAGGACACTAAGATGCAAAGTGATCCATCTTGCCACATTTGAAACATTTTACCTTCGAAATGTCCTTCTTCTACTTCTGCTTCTTCTATACCTTCGATGTTAGAGCTACATTTTCCTCCTCCTCCTTCTTCTTCGTGCCACTCCCACTGTTGCCATTGAGGTTGACCTTCACTAGGTCCCTCCTTAACTCCTCCTATTGAAGAGTCACCCACATCTCCTCCCTTGAAGTTAGTATTTCCCTACCCAATATGCTTTGGATGAAGACTTTCCATTCATCCAAGACTCCATTCACGGTTATCCTGACGATCGTGGTTGACTAAGGAGTGGACCCCACTGTACAAATATAGTATATGTTGTCCTGAAGACATTAATTATAGAGGTTCACCCCTTCTACTTTCTACAACAAGGACTGATTCAAATTTTGTTCTAAATAAATATTCTAATGTTCAGAAGAGCCTTCATATAGATACAACAACGCTTCCCACATCTCCCAGGTTGTATCCTTTCGCTGCAAGTGTGATACCACATCATCTCAAAATCCATCGAGAATGAGCCTCTTTTCCTTCCCTTGCTCAGCCTTGTACTTCTTCTTTTGATCATTGTTAGTAGGAAAAGCTACAACACTTTTGATGTAGGCCTCGAGATCATACTCCTCTAGAACAAAAAATTTTATATTCTTCCATATGACATAGTTGGAAGCACCTTCTAGCCTATCCTAGTCTCTGAGTCCATGCAATGCCATCTCACTCAACAGTCGAACTGACTCCTCTAGTCACTACTTAGCACTGCTCAGTTGCTCAACAAGTGATACATTTGAACTTTCTAGCAAAGTTCTCTAAGGATAAAAGTCCCTTTCTATGTGTATTCATTCTTTTCCAGTAGATTTATGCCCCAAAAAATCCTGCACACTTCAAGTATTGTGCTGAGCCTCTGTGTCACTCTCTCTACCTCTGCAAACTCATGAACTAGAAATCGTACCTCTCCGTTGTCTTACTCAAAGAGAGATTTCCCGGGATATGCTTCTCCGCATAGACTTCACCATCACTTCAAATGGATTCGAATTGCTTCCAAGTGTAGCTTTTGGCCTCACTACTCAGTAGTGGATCTGATCTTCCTTGTTTGAAAATCAATTCTCCAATACAATGTGAAAATTCCTACACTGAAAGAACCCCTACTGCAACAAATCTGAATCTAGTTCACCTACTTGATTTTAAATTACATTCATTAAGTTATTCTTCTAAATACTGGATCACATTACTTCTCCAGGGTACACTAATTTAATATTTCATCTCATGAAACAAAAAACAGAGGAAAGAACAAGATACATATGAAACACTTATTTTTGGACACAAAAGTCCTTGGAAAAACCCAATGCGGGAAAACTAGTGCAACATCTCTGAATATAAATATAGGATTCTCATCTAGCAATCCTTTATAGATAAAAATACTGAGGGAAACATTGAGTGAGTTTTACTTCACTTCACCTAACAAAATTCTAGCTGATCTGGCAACAAGACTAGATAACCCTGCCTAATTCTACGTTGGCCTTACATAAGCTATCCTGATTGTTCTGACAGTTCTAACTTCTTTGTGATAGGAATCTTTCCATTATGCGTTGGTCCCTATGGCTCTAGGTTGAGGCTATGTGGGCCTAGACTGACCCAGCCTCAACTGTCCCATCTACTATTCCTCCTCTCTGTAATCTCTCTTAGCCTCTTTGTCAGTATTCTCTAGAAAGTCCTTCTCCTAGATTGCCTCTACCACTCTGCTTCAAAATGATCACTTAGTTCAAATTTCTTAGCTCCCTAGCACCATAAATCAAACTCTATATTAATTCATTCTCTGTGTGTGTGTTTGCAAATGAACCCCAAGCCTTCATCTTATACTTTTCCTGTTGTGGTCGAGATTAAGATTCTAATCAACAACTAAGATTAAAACATGACTTGATTTTCCTTCTAGATCATTCTCACCCAAATTTTGATTAATACCCATTAATATTTTAATTTCCCTAAGTTTAGACTTAGGAACTCCATTAAAAATATTAATTATTCTAATAAATTACAATCTTGGTGGAATTTCACAAAATGGTTTTTAGGTTCCTTAGAACTCATGTTCCTTAGCCTCTCCACCAATTTCCAAGAGTAGAATGCATTCGATGCTACCAAAAAACTAACAATAAGTAGGTGACATGAAATCAACCTTTTAGTGACATGTAATAATATATAACTAGTCATATACTCATGATGGTGATTTCCAAAAAATCAATCATCAAGATCCTCATAACAACCTTTCTATCCTCATGATTAACATCAAGCAAATCTAACAAGAACATGGAATGCAAGTGTAAGAGACACACATGGACCTGACATGCATGCATCACCAACGCACACTTCCCATCCAGTCTGAGAGTTGAACCATGCTCTGATACCACTTTGTAACACCTTCCTCCCACATCCACACATGTAACCATGCCAACCAGGGGAAACCTAAGACGAGAGGCTACTATGACGAGATTCGACCTCTTATGTGACCTTAAGGAAGTGGAATCGTCAGAAACATCACATGCAATCATCTAACATCTTCAACCATAACCATTAGGAGACAAGTCAACCACTCAAATAACTTGTCCCTCTGTTCCACTAATGTTTTAGATCTCTTACGCCGTAGTCATTGTTAACCAAGTAATCCCTTCTACGAATAGAATTTATCCCCTCTAGCCCATTATGTGTGTCTAGTAACAAACATGACAAAACAAGTAAACTTCCCTAACCTAGATCACAATGACAAATGAGAAAGGGAGATGGCCTACCTCTCTCCTATGCGCTCGACCTTTGATGATGATCTTGATCCCTTAGCTCCCAGGCTTAGTCCTCGTTATTTCTCACATCTGAATACCTACAAGAGAGATCAAAATACAAAAACAAGAGATATCATAATATATGTATTCCGATATAAGCCATACAACATATCAAGAAGTGTGGTACTAAGAAAACCATCATAGACAAGCTTCTGGGAAGCAAAACATGCTTTGTATTAATGATTAAATCAGATAGGGAAGCATAAAATTGGTGCCTTTATTTTCAAGGCCTCCTTTAGGATGGTTCCAAGTCCAAGCTGAACATAAGAAGCTCTCCTTTCCTCTCTCAACATATGGCTGCATCTAAGAAGAATCAAGCAGAAGAATGGTACCCAATAATGACCAACCCATTGGGGAAATTGAAGAATGTTTTTATAGTGAGGTAGAGGGAGTTAGAGAAACACCAAAGGGGAAGAAGGTCCTTATCCCAAAGGTAATATCCCTAAAGGTAGGATCAAGGGCTCTAAATGGGAGTACTCGATCATATTTTCATCGAACAACTACTAGTTCATCATTCTCAAGGCTTCTAATAATAGAAGATCCTGCTCCATTTTTGGAGAGACTACCTCAAGAGGACCAACATGGATTTTCCTATCAAAATTCACACTGCTAATGCTAGTCACTAGTTGGACAAAAGGTTATCAGCATAGATTTTCCTACTAAAAGTAGCATCAGTCTTGCAAATTAGGATTTTTCACATAGTTTTCCAAAATTGCTTCAAGACATTAGTTCTCCATCTCTTCAGGGATATATTGAGCATATAATTCACAGTGAATGATTTTATGCAACTTTTGTTGCTTTACGACATTTGTGATGACAGTGGCACAAAGGACGACACTTCAGGTATAGAGTTGGGAATGTGACAAAATATTATGTAATAAATGCCCCTAAAGCATGAAAGTAGAACATGAAGCGGTGGTTAAAGTGCTTTATCAGTTAAGCTAAGGAGCTTGGAATACCACTTCTAGGAGAACTGTAAATCAAACATGATACAATATATGACATCTTTGATATATACATATGCCTCATAATATATCAAAATGGGGATCAAAATAAAATACATGGATCGATGGTATGGACATAACCATCTATCTAAAAAGAATCATGTTTATGGATCCACAATATGGGTGCAACCATTCATATGAAAAGGATCATGTCTAAGGAACCATGTCATAGAAGCATCTTCAATTCAACGTTATCTTATTTAAGGCTCTAGTTGATCTCCTCATTCAAATGATGAGAGGATTATGAAGGCGACGAATGTTCACTGGAAGGTGTAGATGGAACCTCATTCGCTACCCTTTATTTCTCTTATTCCTCATAATCTTCATACATTATGTCTGCCATTTTGGAAATCCTAAGGAACGCCTCATACATTTGTTTGTCATCCTCCATTGATGCACATTCGTTCGTTCATGCTTGCAATTCACATCAGCAAGAAGACCACTCTCGTACCAAACTTGATAGGGGTTTCTTTAGCTAAAAAAATCTTCCAAGACCATTTAATTCTATGATTTTGTTAGAATCTCATTTAAAATAGCATAAATAACAACATGTGTATGCTTAAACAATAGGAAACATGACAACAATCAACATATCATGAACGTGATACATTTGATAATGGAGTTCATCCTGTGTGGGCTACACCTCCAGTGCTAGTGTCAAGATGATGTAGGCTGCTTCATATAATGTTGTAAGTGATGATGATGTACATGGACAACTCTTTTTCATATCAATGTCATAGTCCCTCCATAAGAGTGGATTTCCTCTCCACGAGACGTTCCACTTATAGGAATTCTCACTCAAGAAGGCTTCCTCTTAGCATGACAACTAACATGATCTCACACAATGTGCCAATGACTAACCCTTCAACATAGATACACATGGATCTCAAGCATAATACATAGCATGAAAAGCTAAAGACATCTCACATAATGTGGCAATGATGATCCCTCAACATATCATCAAATATGGACCTCACAAATAATACAACATCTCAGTAATAATCAAAGTAAATAGAACACAACTGCTTCATGTACCTTCACTTCTAAAGTTGGCCGAAAAATGAAATTCTCAGTTGGAAAAACTAACTACACCACTAAATTTATGGTGTTTAGTAGTGTAAAATCAACTATCCATTCGTCAAATTCTAACACCATCAAAATCTGGGCTTACAGGAATCTTTTAGATTCCCCATGATTCTCCAAAGATTCCGCTCTATGCGCCAATTGAAGATATGCTCCCAAAATGGTAAATATGATGTCACCATTGATATCCTTGCGTAATTATGAGACTTTTGAGGATGAAATTCGTTTTATTCTCAATCTGGCGAATTTCAACGTCCAAGGGAATCAAAAGATTCCTCAAGATACTCTAAAGATTATCTTCTACGGGGCGCTTGTAAATCTACCACTCCAATTATGAATCTGACTTCACTATCGCATTCCCTATGAAAATCTGAGAAAAATGACTGTAAACTTGATATTATTATGACAAAATGAATTTCAACCTCCGAGGGAATCTCCAAGTTTCCTTAAAAAATATCTGCACGAGAATATTCTTGAGAATAATCTGCTGGAATATTATTCGAACCTACCTTGATTTATGTGCCTAAGGTGGACTTGTTTGTGATGCCACACATTTCTCGTGCACCTCTGGTATGTTGGTTCTCACTCCTAGTAAATGAGAAAACACATTCTTTATATTGTTGAAGGGTGCAGAATTTTTGAAGAGTTGGCCATTGGGGAAGTGGTTAGTATGGAGGTTGGTTCTCCAGGTGTCAGGAGATCAAATCTCGACCCTTCCAAACTTGGTTTGCATAATATTTTTGGTGCGTCTCATAGTTGATGCATTTAATTAAATGGCAAACATTTGTGTTGTTTGCACATTTTACGAGGTCGCCCGTTGGGAGAATTAAGTAGGCCACAATTTCACTCACTTGGTGGATGGATTCCATGTGTTAGGTCTGGGCCAATTTGTAGGATCATTAAGCCATCCACATCGCCAAGCTTGACCAAAACCTTGACTAGCTCTATTTCCCTCATATGAACTTGGATTTGATTGTCGTTCACACCATTGTAATGAGGGAGATGAGCTCTTTGATCTGGTTCTTCTTCGAGAAAAACATGAACACTTTTATTCTTGATCTATTCTGAGTCATCTTGTACTTGTGAGTGTGTCTCAAGCCACCTGGATCATTCCTCCCCATTGAAGAGCTTTTGGTCCTCCAAAATCATGAACATAATCTACAAATGTCATGTTCATTTTCTGCACCGCACCACAAATGTTCTGCAGGTCACCCTTCCTTCTCCTTCACCATTTTTCTTTGGAGCCATAAGAAATGAGTTGAGACCTACATCCTCTACAAACCTATAGTAAAATATTTTACAAATTACATGCTCTATTTAATGGCCAACTATGACCGAAGAGTCCTTACTTGCCATGAGTTTATAACACATAATTTGTGGTCAAGTTTACATCAAAATGGAAATCAATACCCCAACTATCAATACAAGTCAAAACCATCATTGTTGCTTCAGCAAATGATGGAAAACACATAATCACTTTTACAATCTAAATTGCAACAAATGATTTACAAAAACATGACCATGACAAACTAACACATCTAGAAAAAATAATCTCTCACTTATCAAATTGAATGGGTCATCTCTCTATGGTGGATTCAGTTCTCAAACAAAATTTTCAACTGGCTCATGCATCGATTCTTTTTCCTTATGATGTTTCTCTCGATCGAGCCTACAACAGGTGGCCCTTTGGTTACCACCTCTGGTGCAATAACTAAAATAAGTCCTCTTCCTCTAGATTTTCTTCACATGCTTCTTTGTCTGCTGTGTAGAAGGCCATGCACACCTCATCTTCTTTCTTATTGCCATTCTCTTCCATCACTCAACAATCACATGGTTATG
This sequence comes from Pinus taeda, assembly GCA_000404065.3. Classification (NCBI taxonomy): domain Eukaryota; kingdom Viridiplantae; phylum Streptophyta; class Pinopsida; order Pinales; family Pinaceae; genus Pinus; species Pinus taeda. Next base: position 95,541 of record APFE031632427.1, on the reverse strand, counting down.
TAAACCACAAAAAGTACATGTTTTATATGCCATGATTCATGTTCATCATTAACAACATGATTGTAATTGAAATTAACTCTAGAATACTAACACTTGTTATACCTTTCCTGGTTGTCTCTGGTGCCATTATGGCAATGAGAGCTTTCCTCAACTCTTCCTCTACAATGTGCATTCCCATGGGATGATGGTGATGTGCTCCCATCATTCTCTTTCCTCGATGGTTTCAACAATGTCTCAAAATCTTTTGACACCTTTGAGCTCTCTCCTTCAGTGTATTCCAAACCTGCGAATCGAGGTCTCTACACAACCTCCAACTGATGAGTCATGCCTTGGTCATTAACACCAAGTACTCCTCCTTTGAACCCCATCTTGGTAAGGAGTCTCATGCCAGTTCATGTAATCGGCATCTCCATATTTCCAATAGAAATAAGATCATGTGAAGATGAAAATGAAGCACAACAAACGTTGGTTACCTTAATTGTTGATTTTGAAACAAATGATGAGGGACTCTCTAAACCGTCATTGTTCTTCAACTTATCTTAGGACTCTTCCATGGCTTGTAGCTGAAGCTACAGTCTCTTCTTTTACTCTTTCTGTTCTTGTCGAAGCCTCCTTAATTATGTATGCTCTACTTGAAAACTCTGGTTTTGCACTTCAATTCTTCTAAGGCCTCTTCTATGGGTCCATACTGAGGCTAAAATATCTACTTCTCCTCTTTCACTTCTCCTGTAAGCATCTTCAATTCAATTTTATCTTATCAAATGCTATGGTTGATCTCCTCATTCGAACAATGAGAAGATGATGAATGTGATGCATGTTCACTGGAAGGTGTGGATGGAACATCATTCTCTACCCTTTATGTCTCTTGTTCCTCATAAGATTCATAATTTATGTCCACCCTTTTGGACATCTTAAGCAAGGCCTCATACATTTCTTTGTCATCCTCCATTTATGCATGTTCAATCATTCACAGTTGCAATTCACATTAATGAGAAGAATGATTTTATACAAAACTTGATAGAGGTTTTTTTAGCTATCAAAATTCTCCAAGAACTTTTACTTCTATGATGTTGTTAGAATTGCATTTAAAAGAGCATAAAGAAAAACATGTGCATGCTTAAACGAGAGGAGACATGACAACAATCAATAGATCATGAATATGATGCATTTGATAATAGAGTTCACTCAGTGTGGGTTACCTCATCATGCCTGGTGTCAAGATAGTGTAGGTCGGTTCATATAATTTTGTAAGATATGATGATGTACATTGACAAATATTTGTCATAGAAAGGTCATATGGCCTCCATAAGAGTGGCTTGTCTCTCCATGAGACATTCCTCTTACAAGAATTCTCAGTCAAGAAGGCTTCCTCTCAACATGACAAACTAACATGATCTCACACAATGTGGCAATGAGTATCCCTTCAACATAGTTACACAATGATCTCAAGCATGATACGTAGCATAAAAATTTAAAGACATCTCACATAATATGCAATTGATGATCCCTCAACATAGCATCAAACGGGGATCTCACAAATCATACATCATCTCAAAAATAAAGAAAGAAAATAGAACACATCTACTTCATGTACCTTTACTTTTGAATTGGGCCCAAAAATTAAAGGCTCAGTTGTGAAAACTAACTACACCATTGAATTTCTAGCATCGAGTGGTGTAAAATCAACTATCCATTCATCGAATTTCGACACCGTCAAAATCTGGGCCTACATGAATCTTTTAGGTTCCCCATGATTCTCCAAAGGTTCTGCTCCATGGACTGACTGAAGATATGCTCCTCAAATGGTAAATCTGATCTCACCGTTGAGATCGTTGCAGAATTATAAGGCTATTGAGAATAAACTTGGTTGCATTCTAAATCTAGGGAATTTTAGCATCCAAGGGAATCACAAGATTCCTCAACATTTACTAAAGATACTTTAACGGTAATTTTCAGTTTTAAGGAAAATAATGGATATTAGGAAGATTAATTAGGCCACAATTTTTCCCGCTTAGTGGCTGATTTTGTGTGTCAAGTCTAGGCTAATTTGTAGGATCATTAAGCCTACCACTTGGCCAAGTTTGACCAAAACTTTGACTAGCTCTATTTCCCTCATAGAAACCCATATTTGAGTTTTGCTCGTACCGTTGGAATCAAGGATATGATAAATTTGATATCGTTCTAGTTTAAGAGAAATATGACCACTTTGATTTTTTAGCTATTCTAAGTCATCTTGGACTTCCGAGTGTGTTTGGAGCCACCTCGATGGGCATCATTACTTCATTATCAAACAAAATCCATCAGCAATAAAGAGAAGATAGATCATCAACACACATCAACACCAACATTTTAGATGGAAACCCAATATGGGAGAAAACCAGCATTTCCATCATCTATGTCTTCTTCTTTTATTATAAAAGAAAATATATTAAAATCTTGTATTGGTGCAGTATCTTACTAGTACGTAGACGCCTACCTACAGATTGATAAAACCTTCTATCATTCTCCAACATCCACTAGAAGGGAGCTCCAACCCCCCAATCTCATTTATCATCCCCTACCATAAGGGAGGATCTACCACCTACGAAAAATTTACCAGCTACAACTTGAAGTAATCTCCTACTCCATTATTGAAGGCTCTAACCCTCAACACCTCTGTGGACCATGTTTCATAATATTTCATATTGGATTCGCCTGAATTAGAATGTATTTGCTAATGTTCTGAAGAACACCCATGTATGTATGCATTTCCTCTATATCACACCTGCATACAGTTCTTAGAATATTGAGCATTGAATCATCAATAACTATAGCACTGAAGCAATCATTGAATGATACAAAGATTACTAAAACAATTACAAATCAGCACATTGTAGCATCATTACTAATGAACATTCCATTCCATAACCAATTTGTTTTAAAGAACACTATCAAACACATTATCATGATAGATACATCATCGACAAACAACAAAAATCATAATAGAACATATTATACTATGAAATGCGAGTGTATGTACATGACTTCCACAAAACATATCAATGTATGTATGCACTTAAATTGCACAAAACCCACATATAGATATGAACACACTAAAAATACTTCACAAAATAAAAACATGACTACCCAGAAGAAGATCCGCATATGCATGTGGATAGCCTAAGACAATCCTGCATACAGATATGAAAACTTTCATTGTAAACATAATCTTCACACTCTGCAACCTTCATTATCAACACTACAAACTTTTGAATATTTCTAGATCAAATAATCATTATAACCACATATCTATCATTATAGGCTAATTATACATTTTCAACATGAAAATCAATCGAGCATATATGTCAACACATATTCAGATCTTTCAAATATGATCCCTCTCCTTGCTCCCTGGTACACACCTATTCCAAATCAGATCACACATGTATATCACATTACTTCCACACACAACACTTTGATCTCCATCTCCTTATATAGATTTAGCCTTAGCTAATACCTTAGGCAAATCCATTAGTATTGTCATTAGTATTCTTTAATGGGATAAAATAACCATTGTCCACCCACTGCTATTGGCCAATACCATGGTAAATACCCTTGGTATCCAAATTACCATGGTGAGATCTTGTACACAACTTTTATTCATAATATTTGCATATGTACATGACTCTCCTACATAGGATCCACATATACTTTCCCAAAGTTTATATTTAACATTCATTGGTGTTAAAACTATCATTACTTTGTTCATCACATCTGTAGAATCTGTTCTAATCATGTTGACATCTTTATTACGTAGGTTTCCATCAAGGACAACACATTAGCCATAATGCCAACTTTCTCCCCCTTTTGACTTGATGGCAACCACTTTGGTGTTTGGTCACCATATGTAAGCACACCTATAAATACCAAGACTTATTACCAAGTTTCTCCAAGTATTCTTCTCCAAACACCAAGCTTATCTCCCCCTTTGACATCAAGGGCAAAGGGCTAACGAATGTTGAATGAATGATTTTTTTCCCCTTTTTGTAGAGAATATCACTGTAGGGATGATCTTTTGAAACTACATATTGATCATACTCTCCCTAAGCATATGTTTAAACATCTAAATATATACAATAAAAACACAAGGTTTTACGACTCAACCAAATATGGCCTTTCCTACCACCAACGACTCATGTTTACATCAATCACCCAACACAAAAGGGATACATATTTGATCCAACATTACATCAATTTCCCAACATAATGGGATTACATACATGAATGATACAATTTTACAATGATTTCCAACATGATTATTTACATGACCTTTATATCAAAAGACAAATATGAAATTTATAACCAAAACTAGAGACCTCAATTAGTGAGGTAGAAAGACCATGATAGTCATCAACACCCATCATTCTTAAGCATTATTAACAGTCTGTAAAAATTCAATATCAGAAACAGAAAGACAATAATAACTAATTGAATCACTTCATAAAATCCCCTGAGTCTGTCACAATGTTTCTTCATCTCATAGAAACATGTGCATCTGTCTATATAAAAACTCGCATATCCACGCAATTGTGCATCATGCGATTTGCATACAGAAAGAAAAATGTTAAAATTTTCATAACAACAGCTCCCTGTTGTGAATTTAAATTATAAGTGTAGACACAAACAAATTCCTCTAGCCCGATAATGGGTATCGCCACAACAAATACATTCTATGGAATATTCCTTTAGGTTAGAACCAATCAAGAGGGCCTACCTCTTAGTCTACTTATACTGCTTGATGATTTCTTTGCTTGCTCGCTCTAGCTATCTCTTGTTTCCTTCTTCGAGCACATGAAACAAGTAAACAACAACACACGACAAATGTAATAATAGAAAAAATGTAACTCAACCTACTTAACAAGTCAAGAAACATTAAGCCATGAATATGTCATATTACAAAATATGTAAGAAATCAATTGATAGTTTCATATATTAATATCAAAGAGAGATTACAACCCTTTGTCTTGACATTGCAGCCCCTCTCTAACAGGACTAGATTCTCACACACTTCTGCTAGCATTCCATGATGGCCTCAATCAACAATAGATTTAAGGCTCCTCCCTTTAGGCTTCACTCCAAACAAAATCACACTTCTCCATCACACAACTAGAGAGCTACAACTAGTGATATATTGTTGTCTACTGCAAACCAAAATAGCATTGGCACACCAATATCAACACTCAGCCAAATACTAGCTTGTGCTTAGGAAGGCGGGATGTTTATATAGGAAAAATAGATGGGAGGTGGATCCTCTTCTCATGGGAGAAGGTCTTATCCCTTGAATTAGTTCCATCATTATAGGGGAAAGAATCCCAAACTGTCATCCTCAACCCCATCCGGCCAAACCATTTATCAGACTTATGTTACGAAGCTTCTAGAGCTGGAAGCGTCAACTCCTAATTTAATAAACTTTCCATAACATGACCAGCATGACTAGAACACAGCTCAGTTTCTCCGGTCAGCACGAGGGATAGTTCTAATCTCTACACATTAGCACAAGGGAGAGAAAGGTCACTATCCCCGCTCATGTAAATTGGGAAAAACAAAAATTTGAGGGGAAGCGGTGCAAAAAGGGATTTATCTGCTCATGAAGAGCGACACAATGGGAGTTTCTTCATGAGGGTAAAGCATGTGGGGTTCGCTGTAGAGGTCCTCCAGGATCAAGGAATGGGGAGTACATGGACAGTGACAAATTTTTTTGTAGCAGATGGCCACTAAAATGTGAAGGCCAAACTAGAGTGAGGGATGAAATTATTTATAAATCAGTGTGGGGAAGCATAGTCTGCCGTCGGAAAACCTGTAAGCAAGTAAAGATACATATACATAGACTGAGATCTTTTTCAAATGATACATGACTCATCACATGGATGCAGCCATCTAGAGAGTGATCATGTAAATGGATCTAGGTATGGGTGCAACCATCTCTCAAAGAGGATCATAACGAAACCATATGGTCACAACCATCCAATAATGATAAGGATCACATAGGATAACTCACGGTCTAGTCGTAGCCAGCAATCTGAGAGAGACATGTATATCAACATAACCATTTCACATCACTCTGCAACTTGGACTTTTGTAATCTGAGTCCAGGGTCTTGCACTCCAATACGACCCAATCAAAGTACAAATTCTAACATGTGAATACATGTATTGAGGTCGAACATGCTATAAAGTTGAATGATTAACAATCAATGATGTAAAATGTTAACAAGAAAACGAGAAACCACCAATAATGAAAAGGGTTCTCAAGGTACTGTCAGTACAATACACAGAATGTGAATAGAGGAACTGAAGTTGAACACTCGTGAAATCACATGATCGAAAGCCAATGATGTGAGCTTGTTGTCGATTTTGAAGAACTTGCCATTAGGGCATGCAAACTCTAAGGTATTAGAAAGGTTTCTCTCGGCCAACTTCCCAGATAATGAGTTGAATTTGATAGAAAGAAATGGGGTCGAAGGAGGGACATAATGAATCCCACATCATTGACACGATACGAGAGGATGCAAAATGATTTTTGATGGTACAGAGAATCAGAGGTAAGTGTAACTGCAAAAGGACAACTCCTGAACATATCGGTTACACAAATGGAAGTTTGGTAGCTTTTGGATCCATGGGATCAGTGGTCATGATGATGTGTCAGAGATCAAATGGAAGGCAAAAATAAATGGCCCAAATCCAGTAAGGTCAACGATGTAAAGGATGATGTATTATCCCTACTGGAGTTGCCAATTTGTGGTCAAGTAAAATTATAAGTGTGGACACAAATGAATGTTAGGATATTCCGACACATAGGAATAGTTAAGTTCAACTTGGTCTAGTATAGAGTTAGGTTAGCGTTAGGTAAAGTGTGTTTCTTTACCGTTGTACATTTTGTAACTTACAATCCGACGGTCACGATATGTAGTGATCCGACGGTTCATTCTCTCCTCGGTATTACCGACACTTGATCCGTGCTTGACACCCGATTGGTCCATGAATTCTATTTAAAGCGCATGGAGGGTCATTTGTAGGTTAACCGTGCATGAGAGAAGCTTATGTAAATTTTCATTCTTTTATTAATATATTGCCTGTAGTAGGCACGTTGGCGCAGGCCGTGGACTGTTTCCCTCTCTGAGGGTTTTAACCACGTCAAAATACTGGTGTATTGATCTGTGATCTGTTTGTGAGCGGTGTCCTTCTGGTGCTCTGATACCATGTAGGAATTTACAGGGTAAGTTCCTCAGACAGAACTAGGAAAACTCTTGTATTTAACCCATACTCGTCCTGACCTTTCCTTTGCTGTTGGCCTTGTTGCTCGTTTTTTGCAAAACCCCCGTGAAAGTCATTGGAAAGCAGCTAAAAGAATACTTCGTTATGTTCGAGGTACAATAAAGTTTGGGATTCATTACAGTGCCAAAGCAACTCCTCTATTAGTTGGTTTCACTGATTCTGATTGGGCTGGTGACCCTGATGATCGGAAGTCTACTGCCGGTTATGTCTTCACTCTTGGTTCAGGACCTATTACTTGGGCTTGTAAGAAACAGGCTGCCATTTCTCTTTCGTCAGCAGAAGCAGAGTATCGTGGTGCCGTGGAAGCTAGTAAGGAAGCCTTGTGGCTTCGTCAGATCCTATCAGAATTGGGCTTTGAGCAGCAGCATCCGACTACACTTTGGTGTGATAATCAAAGTGCCATTCAGCTTTGCAAAGATCCAGTTCAGCATCAGCGCAGCAAACACATTGAACTTCACATGCACTTCATCAGAAAGCTCATTCATGACCATGTTCTTGAAGTGCAATATTGTTCAATAGATGATCAGGTTGCAGACATCTTCACAAAGGCTCTCACAGAGGCGAAGTTCACTAAACTTCGATATATGCTTGGAGTTCAGGAAGTTGTCACTAAGGGGGGATAGGCTCTAGTGCCTCCTTCCTTCTCCTATTGTGTCATATTTGTAAATCCTTCAATCCTATCCCAAGTTGTTCTTAAGGGGGGATGTTAGGATATTCCGACACGTAGGAATAGGTAAGTATAACTTGGTCTAGCATAGAGTTAGGTAAAGTGTGTTTCTTTAACATGTACATTTGTAACTTACAATCCGACGGTCATGATATGTAGTGATTCGATGGTTCATTCTCTCCTCGGTATTACCGACACTTGATCCGTGGCTTGACACCCGATTGGTCCATGAATTCTATTTAAAGCGCATGGAGGGTCATTTGTAGGTTCACCGTGTATGAGAGAAGCTTATGTAAATTTTCATTCTTTTATTAATAAATTGCCTATAGTAGCCACGTTGGCACAGGCTGTGGACTGTTTCCCTCTCTGAGGGTTTTAACCACATTAAAATACTGGTGTATTGATCTGTGATCTGTTTGTGAGCAGTGTCCTTTTGGTGTTTTGTCTGAGGAACTTACCTTGTATATTCCTACACAACCAGATTAACATCGTGCCAGACGGTCAAGAAAAGGCAGCCTTTATCTTCCCTTGGGGTACTTTCGAATACAAAAATCTCCCTTTCGGCTTAAAAAATGTTGGGGCCACATTTCAGAGGGTAATGTATTATGCATTTCATGACATTCACAACATCATTCAGCCTTATTTGGATGACCTTTAGGCTCATTCTCGTAAGCGTTATGATCATCTTGATCACCTCTCGCAGATCTTTATTCCATGTAGACACTACAATATTTAGTTGAATCCCCATAAATGTGTCATCTGTGTTGAATCTAAACGACTCCTGAGCTTTATTGTCTCTCAGGAAGGCATTTGCCTTGATCCTCTTAAAGTCGAGACCATTGTTAATTTACCCCCTCCATCTTTGTTATACCAACTGCAGAGCCTATAGGGGAAGGTGAATTTCTTACGATGTTTTATACCAAATTATGTCGAGCTAGCTTCGGGATTTACTTAGTTGCTTAAGCAAGGGACACCCTTCCTTTGGGATGAGACTACCCAAAAGTCTTTCGATAACCTTAAGGTAGTTCTCATAAATGCTCCTTTGCTACATCCTCTAAATTATGACAGGGATTATTTCCTTTATCTAGTTACAGCCTTTAGTACCATCGCCATAGTATTGGTACAAGATGACAATGAAGGCAATGAACATGTTATTTATTACCTCAGTCATAATCTCCTTGACACCAAAACACGTTATGCTCACATCGAGAAGTTGGCTTTGGCTGTCGTACAGGTTGTTCAGCACTTTTGGCACTATATTCTTTTGTGCACTACCACTATTATTTCTGAATGGAACCCCATGACCTACATCCTAACTCGTCATTTGCTAGGGGGCAAAATATTCTAAATGGATTGTCATTCTTGAAGAATTTGATTTGGTGTTTACCACAGCCAAATCTAAGAAATCACTAGTTTTTGCTGAAATAATTTGCTCCTTTCCCTCTACGTCTCTTCCTGCTAGTGTCGATGAGCATATTCCAAATGAGACTATGTTCCTAATCAGCACTCTCGACCCTTGGTACGGTGACATCATCGTGTATCTTTAGACGTCCACGTTCTAGTTTGCGTTGACCAAGGATGATCGTCGATGCATTTGGCATCAATCCCAACCTTATCGTATTATTGGAGATACATTATACCGTGTCAATGTCGATTCAGTTCTTCGCCAATGTATTACTCTCGAGGAAGTTGAAAGAGTTTTGAATGAGTGCCACTCTAGGGAATGTGGTGGTCATATGTCTGGCTATGATACCATTCAAAAAATCCTTCATGTCAGTTATTTCTGGCCTTCTATCTTCAAGGAATGCATCCTTGTGGTTTGAAAATGTCATGAATGCCAAATTTATCAGTGCAAGATGTGCCCCCCACCTACTCACCTACATCCAATTATTACTATTGGTCTATTTTCCCAATGGGCCATTGACTATATCACATGTAACCCTCATTTGTCCAGGGGGCATGGTTATATTATCGTTGTCGTCGATTATTTCACTAAATGGGCTGAAGCGATGCCTACATTCTCTGCAGATGGTAAATAGCGGCTCAATTCTTGTTCAATCATGTTATTTCCAAGTTCGGAGTACCTCAAGCCATTGTCACCGAACATGGCTCCCATTTTCTAGATTACATGATGGCTGAGCTGACCTCTACATTAGATTTGTAGCATGATGGCTCCACCTCGTATTATCCTCAGGCCAATGGCCAAGTTGAAGCTATGAACAAAGTTTTGGTTACAATGCTTCACCAGGATGCATAAGTCAAATTGGCATCTCATGCTTTTTTTAGCTCTGTGGGTTTACCGAACCTCGACCAAGGACGCAATTGGTTTCACACCATTCCAGCTAGTCTGCAGTCTAGAAGCAACTTTACCAATTGAATGCAAAATCCCTTCTCTCAAGCTAGTTGTCAAACTTCTCCCTGAAACCTTACCTCATGAAGAGTTCCTGTTGTATCTAAAATGACTGGATGAGACTCGTCACCCTGCCACATTGGTCATCAAAGTACAAAAGAAGTGATTCAAGTCCCATTTTGATCAGTCAGTTTCCCATCGCACATTTTCTGAAGGTGACTTGGTTCTACTCTATGATCAGGCCAATGATAAGATGGGGGCAGGCAAATTTGAGCCCATGTGGCATGGGCCCTACATCGTCAAACATGTATTGCAAAAGGGGCTTATGAGCTAATTGATTATGAAGGTCATCCTTTAGATAAGCCCTGAAATGGGATTTATCTCAAGAAGTACTTTGCATAGGTCATCTTGCATGGTTACTTGTGTACATTAGTGTGTCATTAATTTTTTTGCAATATGGTTTGGTGTGTTAGTTTTCAAACAACTTTCCTGTTCACTATGATTTTCCCTACTTTGCAGATGTCAATGACTCCTCACATCAGCTTTATTGATGGTGCCTGCCATAGTACCCGGAATCGATCCCCCATAGCATGGGCCATTTATGACCCCCATGGTGAGTTGATTGATCTTCAAGGTATTTTCTTAGGTCGAAAAACTAATAACATTACTGAATACAACGCAATTATCGAATTATTTTCAGAAGCCATTTCTCTTGACATTCGGGAATTGGTTGTTAACCTGGAGTCACATCTTATTGTTCTTGAACTCAACGGGCAATATTCCATTAGAAACCCTCATATATTGAGAATGTATCTACGTATTTGTCTATTGGAGAGAAATTTTGATTATATTACATATCATCATATTCCTAGATGCATGAATACATTGAAAAATGCATTAGCTAATTATGTGTTGGATAGACATTTACGAAACATGTGAAAAGCTCAAGCAAAACATTTGTACCATAATAGACAGGAAAATACAACATTTATATATATAGCAGTAATGTTTGATACATAAAAACCCCAAAAAATAACATGTGTGTTCAGATATCATCTACGATTTGCAAAGACTCATATATTTGTGGCACGCAGGCCTCAAAATGTAAATGCTGGATCTAGGAACTAATCAACACAGTGATCATGGTAAGACGCAACTGCTCATGCTACACGAGTCAGTAATCAGTGGATCCAATCAAATTGTTGGCATTATGATGCATGTGTTGTACTTGATGGCAACCCACTCATAAAAGAACATCTCATATATATATAATCAGATGAATCTACAAGAAGAGATATCAGATGTGATAGAATACATGACAGTGCAAAGGAATCAAACGACAATCCTTAGTATGACAAGTTAGCTTTGCCATCAAGTTCAAAGGGGGAGATTGTTGGCATTATGAGACAAGTGTTGTCCTTGATGGCAACTTATACAGGTGACAGATCATAGTGCAACAGGCCAGTAGCAAAGATTGATGATCAGCCTCTCAGAATGGAAGAACATAAGGGGTTCGCAGGTACACCATTCAAAAGGTGCGTACCCACATGTACGCCATTCAGAAAGTGCGGTCATGTCCGCAGGTTATCCGAACAAAAGGTGCAGACCCCAGTACATGCACCTCCATGCAGAGAAAAATGCACGCACGTGGGAAATCCTATGGTTATCCATGGTATCTAGTCTGACATGTTTGATCCTATGGTTTTGGTCCATGGTATTGCATCCAAAAGTGTTGAACCCAAGTATTGGATCCTTGGTATTGTTTCTCAATGGTTTCGGTCCATGGTTTGAGAAAGGCCTAAACTATAAAAAGGGGAAGGAGATCATTTGGAAGATGTTATGGGTTGAATATCTTAAGGTGATCTAGATCTAAAATACTTGTGATCGGTTGGTGAGTGATAGCTAGATCTGAATCAAGGAGAAACCTAAGTATTATAGAAAAATCAACTGATGGGTCGAGATATCCATGGCGCATGATCAGATCTGTAGATATGATAGTCTGGGGTATGCTTGAAGATTGAAAAACTATCTATACCTGCAGGACCGTAGGTGCGACGCAGTAGCAGGTGCAGAGGTATGCAGCCCAACAGAAGGCATAGGTGCGGAGGTACGCAGCCCAGCAGAAGGCATAGGTGCGGAGGTACATAGACGAGCAGAAGGTACAGGTGCGGAGGCATGCAGTGCAGAAGAAGGCACAGCGCGGAGGTACGCAAAGGGACCGAAGGACCAGGTGCAGAGGTACGCTGTCAGGCAGACAGTGTAAGTGCGTATCTCCGTAGAGGTACGCAATACAACAGAAGGAGTAGGTGCAGAGGTACGGAGAACAGCAGAAGTATCAGTTGCGGATCTGCGCAGTTTAGACACAGAAGGGCCGCGGATATTCGCAGGTTTCTATTGAAGATTGATTGATTATGTGCTTCAATGATGTTAATGGGTCCAAAATGAAAATTGGATGAAACGTGGCCTTTCAGATTATGTGTTGTGCTTCAGGTGTATCCAATATGAAAAATTAATGAAATGTGATACCCGAAGGAGAGAATATTGTAGGTTGGCGCCTACGTACTAGTATCTTAGCTAGTACAAGAGCTAAGGGGGTGGTAGCTCCCTTCCAGTAGCAGTTGAAATCTTTGGAAGCAGGTATCAGCCTGCGTACTAGTAAATGGATTGGCTAGTACAAGAATGATGGGGCTTGTAGCTCTCTGCGGGTAGAAACCTGCATACTGGTATCAGACTACACCAGTACATAAATATTCTAAAAGGATTTTCTTATTAAGAAGAAGATTGAGATGACTTGCAGTTGGTGGTTTTCTCCCACATTGGGTTTCCACCTTATATCATGGTGTTCATGTGTGTGGCTTATGTGTGATGATCTGTTCTATTTTACTGCACCTCTTTACTATTAATATGGTTGATAATATTCTAATGCACTCATTAAGGATCTACTAACTGAATCATAAGAAGTTGTGGAAGTAGCATATATGAATCTGAATATGGAAATGAAAAAGTATTATTGATCAAATAATATTGATTCACCCCCCCCTCTCAGTATTATTTCCAACAATTGGTATCAGAGTAGGTCCTTTTGTAGAAGCTTGATCACTTGAAGGATATCCTTGGAACAATGGGAAAGAAGCTTAAGAAGAAAGCACATAAGCAGAAGAAGACATCTTAGAAGAACTATGACAGTGGGAGAATTGATTGGGGATTAGGTGTAAGAAGCTCTTCAGATTCTGAATCAGATTCAGAATCATTTCAGAATGAAGATGAACTATCAGGTATGAATTTGCTATCCTCTGATGTTCCAGCTATCTATCCATTTGGAAAATATGAAAGTGATAGCGAAACAACTGAATTTTCTCTTATGGGTGAACAAGAAAGATACCAAATAGAGGCAGAATTTAAAAGGCTTTCAGACAAAATCAGAGATCAATAAGATCTATTGAACAAAAGGGAATATGACTTCAAAGAAGAAGCTACCAAACTAAAAGCACAACTAGAAGAAGGAAACAAGGTAAGGAAGTTATTCAAGGACAAATATCAAAAGTTGCAGGATGAAGTAACATCATTAAGAGATGAAGTCAATGAAAGAAGCACAACCATCAAGAAACTCAGAGATAGATCCAGTTACTATGAAAGTCTTGAAGCCACGATCCACTCACTAAAATAAGATCTTGAAGAATCAAAGAATCAGAATAAAGATCTGCTCCAAGCTATTGAAAAACAAGAAAACTAAGTCATCATTTTAAAATCTCAACTAGAATGTGCCTTCCAAATTTGTCAAATGCAGCAGGATCTGAATGAAGAACAAGAAAATGAGATACTCAAACTAAGGCAAAAAATGGAAGAAGGAATAAAGTCTGAAGAAATCTGGAAGAAGCAATGCATGGAAAAGGAGGAACAACTTCAGGTTGAGGTAAATATCTTGACAGGTAAATTAGAAGATAAGGATAAGATTTTACAATTTCAAGATAGTACTAAGGTCTTGGATGATATTCTCAATAGTCAAAGGTCTCTTTCTATCAAAACTAGTCTTGGTTTTCATGAATCTATTGAAGGTGAATCTAGTTCACAAAGTAAGACAAGGGACTCGACTGCAAAATCTGAAATGCTC
>APFE031632427.1:58642-80699 GCA_000404065.3 Pinus taeda | reverse complement strand
CCTCCTATGAATAATGTTGAATGTTATGTATGTCATAATCTTGGGCATGTTGCAGCCAGATGTAGAAGAAGAAGTTTTCAAAACCATCATGCAGAAAGATCATCTCATTCAAGGTACTTTAATGGATATTGCTTTGCTTGCAATATGTTTGGTCACAGAGCTGTTGATTGCTATAGAAGAAATATGAGACATGTAAGATTTTACACATGTAACAATCTTGGACATATAGATAAGGAATGCAAGAAAAAAGTATGGGCACCATACCAAAAGGAGAAAACATCATCATCAAACTTGAAGATGTGGAAGAAGAAAGAAGTACAGTCGGAAAGAGGCGACACAGCACAACATACAGACATAACACAATCATAGGGAGCTGGAAGTGTAAAACTTCAGTGTCCTAAATCTCATATGCAAGTTTCTTAAAGATAAGTCACGTATATACGCGAGTTGGTCATGGCATAGTTGCATATATGATTGGTTGAGGAAAGGCAGTAGGGACAGGTTCAGGAAAAGGATCAGTTATGATTCGATTTATTATTTGTGTTGTTTGATAATGGTTACAATTTGCTGATGATGAGTGGAAATGACTTGATGGTTAGAAGTGTTTTGTTTCTAATGATGATGTCTTGATATTTCTTGCTAATATGCATGATTAGATCTGACAGTAAACAATATGGCACAGGTTTAGGGGGAGCATGTGCTTTTAATGCATTGTTGGCATTATAGTTAATAGTCCTTGGTGATGATGCTTATATGGATAAATGATTCATCTTGCTATGATATGGTTATGAGTTGTTCAGATGATTCTTGGGGTTACATAGTTGATATTTAGATCAGATTTGTGGTTGATTCTCTAAATGGTGCTTACATGGTGATCTTCATAAGGATAAGGAGAAGTACATAGCTTGAATTCACATCTTCTTTACTTGATGATGAGTCACTCATATGTTGTTGTCGTCATATGCATAAATATCATATATTACAGTTATGATGCAAGATTCCTATTGTTCTTGGAACATATATGGATGAGGATTGTTGGTTGGATACATGGATGATTATTCAAAGTGGCATTATTGGAGACATGATGTTCATGCAGATCTAGGTGGCTATGATAGAATGTGAATGATTCTGTATATACAGAATTCTGTTCAAAAGGATGAGTTGATATGGACATACCACTGGTCTAGTTGCTGTTGACAGATGCTATGGAGCAGATCATACAGTGTCGTTGCTGATGTTTATCATGATATTATTTAGGTGTTTGGTCTCTATTATAAATGTCATGTATATCATTCGATGTAAAGGCCATATCAAGACTCATGATGTAATAGTGTGTCTCTATCTATTGTAGTCATTTGATGAGATCTCTTCAGGTCATGTAACGGCCTATGTTGGTTTCCCCACTATGCCTGGGATGAATGATGTTATTCTCTTATGTTATCATATGCAAAATTTTTGCTATATCACCATTGTGATGGGATATAGATATATGTATGAGTCTTTGGTGATAGGAAGGTCATTTATGATGTATAGAGTCATGTTCCTCTTACAGAACATCTTTTTGTAGACCTTGCTTACAGTCAGGGGGAGGATGATCAAGCATACTTCAGCAGAGCAGAGATTTCAGCATGTTCTTAGAAAGAGCATGGACAAATTGGTGCACCATGGCATATACAAAGGGGATCTCATTCAAAGATTTCAACAGGTACTCAGTGGGAGTATGGATAGCAGAGTGTATATCTAGGAAAGAACATATCTTGGTCTCCCCTTTGCCCTTGATGTCAAAGGGGGAGAGTGATTTGGTGTTGTTGCCATCAAGTCCAAAGGGGGAGATTGTTGGCATTATGATGCATGTGTTTTACTTGATGGCAACCCACTCATAGAAGAACATCTCATATATATATAATCAGATGAATCTACAAGAAGAGATATCAGAGGTGATAGAATACATGACAGTGCAAAGGAATCAAATGACAGTCCTTAGTATGACAAGTTAGCTTTGTCATCAATTTCAAAGGGGGAGATTGTTGGCATTATGAGACAAGTGTTGTCCTTGATGGAAACTCATACAAGTGACAGATCATAGTGCAACAGGCCAGTAGCAAAGATTGATGATTAGCCTCTTGGAATGCAAGAAAATAAGGGGTTCACAGGTAGACTGTTCAAAAGGTGCGGACCCGCAGGTACGCTGTTCAGAAAGTGTGGTCATGTCTACAGGTTATCTGAACAGAAGGTGCGGACCCCAGTACATGCACTTCCATGCAGAGAAAAATGCACGCACGTGGGAAATCCTATGGTGATCCATGGTATCTAGTCCAACATGTTTGATCCTATGGTTTTGGTCTGTGGTATTGCATCCAAAAGTGTTGAACCCAAGTATTGGATCCTTGGTATTGTTTCTCAATGGTTTTGGTCCATGGTTTGAGAAAGGCCTAAACTATAAATAGGGGAAGGAGATCATTTGAAAGATGTTATGGGTTGAATATATTAAGGTGATCTAGATCTAAAATACTTGTGATCAGTTGGTGAGTGATAGCTGGATCTGAATCAAGGAGAAACCTGAGTATTATAGAAAAATCAACTGATGGGTCAAGATCTCCGTGGCGCATGATCAGATCTGTAGATCTGATAGTCTAGGGTATGCTTGAAGACTAAAAAACTATCTATACCCACAAGACCGCAGGTACGACGCAGGCGCAGGTGCGGAGGTACGCAGACGACCAGAAGGCGCAGGTGCAGAGGCACGCAGCGCAGAGGAAGGCATAATGCGGAGGTACGCAGAGGGACCGAAGGACCAGGTGCGGAGGTACGCTGTCAGGTAGACAGTGCAAGTGCGTATCTATGCAGAGGTATGTAGTACAGCAGAAGGAGTAGGTGTGTAGGTATGCAGAACAACAAAAGTATCAGTTGCGGATCTGCGTAGTTTAGACACAGAAGGGTTGCGGATATTTGCAGGTTTCAATTGAAGATTGATTGATTATGTGCTTCAATGATGTTAATGGGTTCAGAATGAAAATTGGATGAAACGTGGCCTTTCAGATTATGTGTTGTGCTTCAGGTGTATCTAGTATGAAAAATTAATGAAATGTGGTACCCGAAGGAGAGAAGATTGTAGGTCGGTGCCTACGTACTAGTATCTTAGCTAGTACAAGAGCTAAGAGGGTTGTAGCTCCCTTCTAGTAGCAGTTGAAATCTTTGGAAGTAGGTAGCAGCCTGCGTACTAGTAAATGGATCAGCTAGTACAAGAATTATGGGGGTTGTAGCTCTCTGCAGGTAGAAGCCTGCGTACTGGTATAAGACTACACTAGTACAGAAATATTGTAAAACGATTTTCTTATTAAGAAGAAGATTGAGATGACTTGCAACTAGTGGTTTTCTCCCACATTGGGTTTCCACCTTATATCATGGTGTTCATGTGTGTGGCTTATGTGTGATGATCTATTCTATTTTACTGCACTTGTTTACTGTCAATATGGTTGATAATGTTCTAATGCACTCATTAAGGATCTACTAACTGAATCATAAGAAGTTGTGGAAGTAGCATATATGAATCTGAATATGGAAATGAAAAAGTATTATTGATCAGATAATATTGATTCACCCCCCCTCTCAGTATTATTTCCAACACAAATACCCCCACCATATGCCCTTGATATCGGTGTGGGATGTCTCCCACCCGAGCATACTTCGTGATCCCATGAGTCAACCCTTCAAGGTTCCTCGTGATCTCCTCCTTGTTTTCACTTCCTCCTTGATAAGGAGCAACCTCGAATTGACAAGCGACATGTCTGGCTATCATGGACATACTGGCAAGATGCTCTCGTCCAACATCTATATTGATAAAATGAAATGTTATAAACACATATCTACCAAAAACAATTAAAATATAAAAAACTTTAAAAATTGTTTAGTTTTTACCTTTATCATCATAATCCTCTCCATCTGGAAGTGGCATATCTAGATCTCCACGGAAGTCAATGCCACTATAGGGCCAATCCTCTGCCATGATCAACTGCCATCGTATCCATGACAAAAATGTAGGCTTGTAGGACATGTGCTAGTCCCTAGTGATTCTAGGCATTAATCGACTCCAATGGACCATTCGTGGATCTCGTGGCATCAAAGGATCCACCTCGGTCAGCTGATATTGGAACAGTGGCACTTGTTCTATGAAAAAGGTCACTAATATGGATCCGAAGCAAAATTGTTTCAGTCTACCCACCTTAGCTTTTGTCAACTGGAGTTTTATGTTGATCTTCATGGCCTCCACCTAATTGAATATTGTCGGTGCTGTGCAGCCAATGGCATATAGGAATCTTGACTTGTTAGTCTCATGCACTGCATGGGACCTTGCCACTTCGTTGATAGTCAACAATAGCATTCTCAGTGTCAGATTTTGCACGGTGGCAATCTCAATCTTCCTGCTCTTGGATTTGAGGACCTCAGGGCAATTTCGGCAAGAAACATGGATATGCTTGCCCCAATCGGTCATGACCCATATAAGTTGACTAGTTCCCCTCTCTAGGACAGTCCTATGATGAAATATATGTCTAAAGTTTCTAACTCTAGCTCTTGGTCAACAATGACAAATATTTCTCGATTTATGTCCCAAAGACTAATCAGGTAACGAAGAAATTGAGGTTGGGCCTGCATCCTTGGGGTAAGAAAGAACTTGAGGATCCCACAGTTCCTCAAAGCATTGAGGCAATTTTTATCATTCAATGTTGGAGTGTCTACATCCTCATTCTCACGTTCTTTCCAGTCTACCATGTTTGGTGGTTCTTTCCTGCAAAAACCATAAATTCAAGTCAATACTCATTTTTTGGGCCATAAATTTTGGAAACCAACAGTGCTTTTGAGGGGAAATCGAGATTTTTCCCTATTCGTAGTGCCGATGCGATATCCCCTTTTAATCACCCTTGGCCAGCGTGATTCGGTGTCTGGAAGTCACGTCAACTGAGGGCGAATTTTTTTTGCAAAACCTCCTTCAAAAATCCAAAAAATGGAGCTTAGGAATTTGTCTCTTACTTGTAAATAACATCTCGATGAATTACCTCCTGGATCTCCCACAATCTACTCTAGAACAAGTAGGGAAAAATTGGGTGAAAAGTCTTTCACAACAAGGTAAAATGGTAAATGGTAAAAAATATTTACTTTTCCTCCTTTTTATTCACTTTTTCATGAGATATTAGGTTTTGTAAATGTTTCGACCTATTTTTCCTCAAGACTTTGATAATGCACTTTACCTTATTTGTGTAGTGACAAGTGATGGATATTGGACTACGATACTGAGTCATGTTTCAACTCTTTTCTCGACTCGCCAAACTCATATGAAAAGATTGTCGAGTATTTTTCCCTTTTTACTCGTAAAAGAGAATAAAATGGGGGGTCTGCTTTCAAGCTCTTTTCTGACCCTTTAAAAATTAAAAGATAGTTGAGCCCTTGTCGTTTCAAACTTGTTAATGGATGCGAAACATCATGCACCCAATATAAGTTTACCCCTTTTTCGGGATGGGATGCACTATTTACGAAAATGGTACTCCTTGATTGAAATGGTCAAGCGGTTATCTCAATTATTGTTTTCCACCTTTTCTAGCTTGAGAGATACAAATGTACGAAAAGGGACCATGTGGAGTTTTCTTTTCTGTATCTTTTTCAAACTCTCTAAACATGCAAAAGATACCGAGTTGCACCTTTTTTGGACTTGTTAAAATATTAAACAACATCAAATTTGTCACCATGACAAACGTGAGCTTCTCCTTCCTAGGGTTCATTAAACTTACTAGGTCAAATTCATACAAAGGATGGACTTACAGTGCAAACATATGCTATCCCCTTCAAGCTTGTGATTAAAAAATAATTGGGGTACTTGCCATAAATGGTGGGGGAATATTTGGAAATTTTATCGGTTGTGTCGACAACTCACTCTTGAACATGACACTTTTTACTTCGTGTCAGGTTGGGACATCCTGCTATCATTGACCTTCCTAGGTTGGGCCTTTAATTATTTTCCTTCCATTTAATCTCTGCCACATCATCATGACCACTGATCCTCTTGATCCAAAAGCTTCCAAACTTCCAGTCGTGTCGCCGATATGTTCAAGAGTTGTCCTTCTGCAGTTACACTTATCTTTGATTCTTTGTATCATCCCAAAAATCATTTGCATCCCTTTGTCTCACGTGGATGATGTGGGATACATCATGGCCGTCCTTCGACAGGGTCACTTCCTATCAAATTCAGCTCATTATCTAGGAAGTTGAACGAGAGACTCCTTTCTAGTACCTTAGAGCTTGCATGCCCTAATGGAAATTTCTTCGCACTCAACAACAATTTCATATCATTAGCTTTCAATCGGGTGATTTCATGGGTGTTCGACATCAGTTCCTTTACTCACATTCCATTAATTGTGATGGTAGTAACTTGAGGACCATTTTCATTATTGGTGGTTTCTCTCACGCTTGTTAACAATTTACATCATTGACTGGTAATTAGGCGATTTTCTAGCATGTTCGACATCAACACATCTATTCACATGTTAGAATTTGTACTGTGATCGGGTCATGTTGGAGCAGAAGACCCTAGGCTCAAATTACAAAAGTCCAGGTTGCGAGGCGATGTGATGTGATAATGCTGATATGCATGTCTCTTATAGATGGATGGTTGCGACCATACCATGAGTTATCATATGTATGGATCCTTCTCATTATTGGATGGTTGCGACCATACCTTGGTTTCGATATGATCCTCTCTATCGGATGGTTGCGCCCATACCTAGATCCATTTACATGATCATTCTCTAGATGGCTACGCCCATACCACAATTCATGTATCATTTGATAGATATTTCGGTTATGTATATGTATCTGTACTTTCTTGCAGGTTCTCCAAAGGTAGACTCCAGTTCCCTGCACTGATTCATAAAGTGTTTCACCCCTCACTCTATCTCAACCTTCATGCTTTAGGGGGCATCTATTACACAACACTTTTTCACTGCCCCTATACTCCTCATTTCTTGATCTGTGAGGACCTATAGAGTGAACCTTGTATGCTTTCCCATCATGAAGAAAATCCCATTATGTCTCTCTTCATGAGCAGAACAATTCCCCTTTACACATTTCCTAAGAATCTTCTGTTTTGCCCAGTTTACAAGGCTGGCGCTAATGAGAATTGTACTACCTGCACCAATATGCAGGGATTAAAACTATCCTTATCATTGAATGGAGTGACTAAGAAGTTTTTAGGTCGCATCGGTCCAGCTTTGGAAGGTTTTTATAAATAGAGTCAAAGCTTCCAACTCTAGAAGCTTCGTAATGGAAGTTTGGTAGATGGTTAGGCCGGATGGAGTTGAAGAGGTCAGTTTAAGCTCCTTCCCCTATTATGATGGAACTACCTCAAAATATAATACCTTCTCCCATGAGAAGAGGAGCCATCTCTCCTATATAAATCTCCACTTTTTCCAAGCAAAAAATTGTGTGTATGTGTGTGTGTGCTAGTTCTAATTATAGTTTGGTTGAAGTTTTGAGCTTGAAGTATCCAAGTTATAGCCTTCTAGTTGTGTGAGGGAGAAGTGTGAATTTGGTTTAGTGTGAAGACTAAAGGGAAGAGCCTTGAGATTATTATGATTAAGGCGATCATGTAATGTTGACGGAAGTGTGTGGGAACTTGGATTTGTTAAGGGAGAACATCAATGTCAAGACAACGATTGTAACCTCTTCTTGATTTACAATATATGCAACTCTCGATTGATTTCCTACATAATTTGTCATATTACATGTTTATGTATTAATGTTTCTAGACTTGTTAAGTATGTTTAATTACAATTTGTCTATTATTACGCTTGTTGTTTTCCATCACTTGTTGGTTTCAGGTGCTTGGAGAAGGAAACACGAGATAGCTAGAGTGAAGGAGCAAGGGAATCACCAAATGGAATAAGTGGACTAAGAGGTAGGCCCTATTAATTGGTTCTAACCTAAGGAAACCTTCCATAGAATGTCTTGTTTGTGGCTAGAACCCCTGTCGGGCTAGAGGAATTGTTTGTGTCCGCACTTGTAATTTTACTTCACCACAATAACTTGCAAGTTTCTTCCATAGTCCCTGGCATGCAGGCCTATGACAGCGGCTTTAGGTATATGATCATTCCCTTTCCCATATCATGAGAGTTACTGAGCCTTAAATTATCCATATTAGCAGTGGGAATTAGGGATAGGTTATCTGAGTGGCTGAATTGTCTCTCGAGGGTTCTGCTAATGTTATTGGATGATTGTATGTGATGTTCCATTGATTCCACTTCCTTAAGGTCACCTAGGAGGTAAAATATGATCATATTAGCCTCTCGTCTCATGTTTACCCCAGTTGTTATGGTTACTTGGGTGGATGTGGGAGGAGGGTGTTACATCATCCATCCAATTTTTCTTACTAGGTGTTTATATTTTCTTGATTCCAGTCATTGTCTTTCTTGCTTCTAGGAGAACAATCTTGAACGATTGTAGCTCTATAATTTTGGATCTCTAAGTTTTGAAATTTCATACTATGGTATTCCTATGTGTTCTCTTTCCAACCCCACAAGTCTGATCGCGTTTGGATTCTCCAAGAAGGCGTTATGCCCAATCTCTCATGATGATCGGATTATAGATGGGTTTAGTAGAGCAAACTTGTATGAAATTCCACTTGTCAATTTTTTGACCTTCAACCCTGAAAATGATACCCAACAAACTAACGTTTGTCTTATTTTTGTTCCTTTCTACAAAATTGAAATCATATGATCATAGAGAACGTTATGACGATTTTCCCAAGCTAACCTATTTTAGATGGAATTCAGGAGCCTGTAAAAGCCCTAAATTTTTCAGTTCGTATATCCAAAAATATAGTGAGACAAGACTTGAAATTTGTTCATAAGGTTCATCAAGATTTCGTATCAAATGGGTTTTAATTTTAGCTTTTGAATCTTAGTAGAAAAAAAATTAAATCAAAAATTCCACGATGGCCTGTTTGAAGCAGTCAAACCCTAGAATCGAAAGCTCTGATACCAAATGTTATGCAACCAAATCACAAAATAGAAAAATAAATGGATCAAAAACTTAAAAATTAGCCTCTTCGAGGGGAAAACCTCCTTTAAATTACACAAATCAACAATTCTTGGATGATACAAATGACAAGACCTCCTTTCTACATATAGGAGTCTAAGGGGTCACAATATAATCAGAGCCGACATAGCAATATTAATGTAAGGGAACAATAAATAACAATAGTGAGCTTATATGGGGCACAATAATAAAGTTATGGGGAACAAATGGGCACAAAAATACAATAAGGGGCTTGCTCTAATAAAAATAAGAGGCTACACTAGTAGTATAGGGACCTAACATGCCCCTCTCTTTCAAAAAGTGTTTTCCTTAACGCTTGAGTAGTTCCGGATGCTTCTGTATAAAATTCTCATCCTCCCATGTGGAATATTCAATGGTTAAGTCTTCCACTTGATGAGATACTTTGAAATTTATCGATTTCATAGTTTTCAGGTTCTTATTTCCATGACTGCTTCAAGTTCCAATATGATCTTTCCTTCCTCTTCAAGTTCCAACAATATTGTTTGAACTTGAAGCTTGTCACCTGCAACCTTCTTTAAGCATGAAACATGGAAAGTTATGTGCACTCAGGAAGATTCAAGAAGCTCCAATTTGTATGCCATAGTACCAATATTTTTCAACACCTTGTAAGGACCATAATACTTTGGTGATAATTTATTATCCTTCTTAGCTTGGTTGAGGGACATTTTTTTGTATGGTTGTAGCCGTAAAAATACACAGTTGTCTACATCAAAACTTCTTGCGTTGTTATGTTGATCTGCCTATTGTTTCATTCGATTCTGCGCCAAAGTGAGGTTATCCTTTAAAAGTTGGAGAAATTGTTGTTGATGCTTGATGTGATATTTGACTGCTTGAACCTTTTTCTTCTTGATATATCCTTTTATATTAAGAGTTTGAGGAGTAGTAATTCCTGCCAATGCATTACAAGATATGGTCAAATTCATTTCCTCTTTCTCTGGGATTGGTTCCTAGTGTATATCCTTTTCTTTTGATGTTCTTGATCCTTTTCTTCCTCCTCTTCATGATTTATGTAAAATGATTTCTCCTCAGCACGCTTATGACCTTTAGTGTATTTCCTATCACAACTATAACAAAGGCCTTTCGCTCTTTTTTCTTCCAATTTTTGTGGTGTCAACCTTGTAGGTTGTCGGAGGCTAAGTGAATCAACACTTCCATGTTTATATTTATGAGTGGTCAGCTTCCTTGTTGCCATAATTTTCCTTTCAATTTGTTTTGCCAACCTAAATGCCTTCTCTAATGAATGAGGTTTCCAAAGGTGAACCTCATATTGGATGTTATCCTTTAAAGTACTTATGAATACTTCAATCCTATGCTTCTCTAGAATATCACTTACACTTATATTCAAATTTTCTAAGTCCTCAATGTGCTCTGCCATTGAACGCTTTTGTTTCAGATTTATCAATTGGCTAAAGAAGGTGTTTCTCTTTGTATCCTCATAATGTGCTAGCATTTCCTCCGTGAAAATTGATCGGGTGAGAAGTGGTTTATGATAACAAAGCCCTCTATACCATACAAATTGATTCAGTTATAAATATAAATATGCAATACATACCTTTTGTGGTGATTGCACATCATGTACATCATAATATTGCTCCATTTGTAGTATCCAAGTTACCGGATCCTTGCAATCAAACTTCCTCATATCTATCTTTTCATCATTAGGAAGCCTTTCTCGTAGTGGCTTTGTCCTACCTTCCTTCAAATCTTCCATGTCTTTCTTCAAACCATCCATGTTGCTATGATACCAAATGTTGTGAAACCATCTCACAAAATAGAACAAAAAATAGATCAACGACTTCAAAATAATCCTCTTCGAGGGGGAAACCTCATTTACATTACACAAGTGAACAATTCTTCCATGTATTTCTTCAAATATTCCATGTTTCCTTTTAATTTTTCTTATATACCATCGATATTAGCTTCCATTCCATAGATAAAATCATTTATATTAAATTTTATTGCATTCTTCAAATCATCCATCTAATTTTGCTTACTAGGTGTTTCTATTTTCTTGATTTGTGTCATTCTCTTTCTTACTTTTAGAATCTCAATCTTGAAATGACTATAACTCTTT
The DNA here is from genome assembly GCA_000404065.3 of Pinus taeda. NCBI lineage: Eukaryota > Viridiplantae > Streptophyta > Pinopsida > Pinales > Pinaceae > Pinus > Pinus taeda. The sequence continues at coordinate 69,520 of APFE031632427.1, read as the reverse complement.
TATTTCAGATCTCCAAGTTTTGTAATTTCCTAATATGGTAGCCCTCTGTCTCCACTTTCCAACCTCATAAGTCTGATTGAGATTGGATTCTACAAGAAGGTGTTATGCCCAATCTCTCACGACGACCAGATTATAGACGGGTTCAGTAGAGCGAACTTGTACAAAGTTCCACGTGCCACTGTTTCAACCTTCGGCCATGAAAAAAATAACCAACAAACTAAATTAAGCCCTATTTATTTCCATTTTACCAAATTTCAATATGATTCTCAGAGAGAAAGTCATGATAATGTTCCCAAGATCCCCTGTTTCAGATGGAATTTGGGACTCTGCATAAACCCTAAATTCCTTAGTTTGTATGTCCGAAAATATAGTGAGACAAGACCTGAAATTTGTTCATAAGGTGCATCAATATTTCAGCTCAAATGGGTTTCAATTTCAACTTCTAAAGCTCTGTAGAAACAAATGTATAGTGAAAAATGCCACAATGGCCTATTTGAAGCAGCAAAACCCTAGAATCCAAATCTTTGATATCAAATGTTATGTAACCAACTCACAAAATAGAAGAAAAAATATATTAACAACTTAAAAGTTAGCCTCTTAGAGGGGAAATCTCCTTCAAATTACATAAATTAACAATTATTGGATGATACAAATGACAACATCCCCTTGCTATATATAGGAGTCTAATGCGTCATAATATAATCAGAGCCAACATAAAAATAATAATGTAAGGGCACAACAATAACACTACTGGGCTTCTATGGGGCACAATAATAACAATATGGGGACTACATGGGAACAAAAATACAATAAGGTGGTTGCACTAATAACAATAAGGGGCTATACTAGTAGTATAGAGACTTAATAGATTCCCTGTACAATACATGTACATGTATATATTAAAAATTTAAAATTGCACATGAAAATTCATAAAATCACAATATTAAAAACTTTGTTACAACTTTTTCAATTTTCTAGATTATTCTATTCCCATAACAGACTCCACGCCTAATATCCCTGGAGAAGGAATTTGTCTCCACAAACCTAAAATTGGAAGATAGAGATCTCATTTCTTAATGAAACTTTCTTCAATTTATAACAAAATAAAATTGAAATATTCAATACTTGTGAAAAACTAATATTTGACACATCTCCTAATAGGGAGGAAGAGGGTGGTGATGTATTGAAAACGTCAGATGGAATCAAAATCTGTTAACATTTTTTTTTGTTAAGCTTGGCACGTCCTCCTTTTTCTATTCATTTATAAGAAAATTTACACCATATAGATTGGCTAAGTGGCCTCAACTTGCTCATTGGGAAACCAAGTCTGTCGGCCACCTATCCGCATTTTATGCCATCCAATAACAGACAAATTCTAGTCTTACGATCCAAGCTATATATGTCTTTGTTTCATGACCACACATGAGATTTCTATTTCTACATATACTTTCATAGTGAAAAGTAAAATCTATCTGCATATAAAACAAAATTAAACAAGGGAGATTAACAATCCATTCTTGTACTCTGAGGTTGATTCCATGGGCGCAGGGTCTTTGGCATTTGATCTAAGCATCTCAGACAGTTTTAGGATACATGGTAATGCCTCTCTATTTTTTCCAACCAAATATCTCGCTTGCGGAGATGAAATTGAATTTTCTGGAATTCTTGTTTGTAGCTCGGCATACCTTGAAGAGAAATAACCATACAAACTGAGATATCTTCCATAGCTTTTCCCAACAGGATTTTCATCAACCAATAGAGGTATAAGGTCTGTTTGAGTTGTGTTATCCTACCTCTGGTGTTGCTAGGGTATGGGACAAGGGACCTCTAGTCTTCCATGTCCTCGTCATTCTCGCTGCTCTAATTAATTTCCTCTTCCCATTCCTTTAAAAAAAATTGAATTCCTTCATCAGTACCATCGAGGTATGCCTTGGAAGCTTCACTAATAAGTTTCTCTACCTATTTTCTCCCCTTGCGGGGCTTAGATGTGCTCTAGTCCTTTTCATTTTTGGGCACCTAGGCCAGTCTACCACACCCATGACATTTCGTTGGTCGAGCCATGGTGGAGATGCCCAAAACTGTTCAAAGTAGTAATTCATTAACCACAAATAATTCAACATAGTATGGAAATGCTCTCATCCCCGAGTTAGTTACTAGTGCACTCCTCCTCTTCCCCTTTGATTTTGGTACCAAGGCCTTCATGATTAGATGTCCAATCCCCAGGAGGGGCCAAACTCCAAAAACCAGCACTAAGCTCGCGTGTCCAAACCCATCTCCTCACGATCATGAGCGGGTTATCTTCCCTTTGCCATGACCAAGCTAGTGATTTCTTCCGCTTACCAGCAATAGGTTATCCATGGTTCTCAAATCCTTTCCCCTCTACCCAATATACAAGTCCATAGCCTCTTGCATTTTGTTTCCTGACTTCCCATCCAAGAGTCCTAGCAGTTCCTTCTCCACAAGAATTTATAACTGTATCCCAACAATCTCGTTGGATTCGATAATAAGTAAACTCTCCTAGGAAGAAACTTAACTAATCCCTACTTCCCTCAATGCTTGGCACATAGATACCACCCACATGACCCCTATAGGAATCCCCACTCAGCCCTTGGCCCACAGTTACCATGCACCCCATGCAAAATAAAGAAAGTTCAAAATAGAGGGAGGTTGAGGTGATGCCTAGTAGGAGCAAATCATAGACACAGAACCTAGTCATTACAACCAAGCGCCACCCAAATTCCACCAACAATTCTCTCCTTCCCAATTAAAATTCCTAATTTCCCCTCTCCCACCAGTGGAAACCCAACCGGGTCAACATTTCAATGGAAGAGATGAGCCAGAAAACATACCCGTGAATATTTGCAGGTCATTTGCGAGCTTGAGGCTAAGGATGACATTGCTTGACCCTACAAATGCACAAGCTCCCTCATCCACGAACAAACACACCAATAATAACCACCTATCTATCCTCTGCTCTATTAATACCTGCACCTTCACCACCTTTGCTACCACCTTTCCCACCACCCTTGCATGAAATCATGCCAAGGGCCACCACAACCATGGCCTCGCGCATGTGGAGGGCGTTGGTATAGTCCTCTGGGTTACTCTTCATTACTCCCCACCTACTATCCCAACCATAAGTTCGCACCCCGATCAGGGTAAAATATGTTAATATTTTTAATTATATATGTAATTATTTATTTTACAAATATTTCCTCACAATAACGATATAATAAAAGTAAAATAATAGTATCAACATGCACACTTAAAAAAAAAACTAACATCTCTCAAAATATCTTGATTGGAACCTAAACCCGAGACTGTGATATTATCAAATTTTTTGTTCAAAAAATGACTTAACTGCAAATGGTGAATATATGATACATTCATGTTAGATTATATCTAGAAAATTTTACAAAATGTATGTGAATCAACATTAACACATGCATTGCATTACATTAAAATATCCACCCTAAACATTAACACATTCCAATCCCATTCCCTCTTCCTCATGACCAATTAGGTCCTTCCAACCATCATGAAAACCCTTTGCATATGATTTAACCTCTTCAATATTCATATTATCTATCTCCTCATCTGATTTATATACAAAATTACCACATGCACAAGCCCGTGCTCTTTGTCGATTTAGACCGACATCAATTCTAGTTAATGTAGTCTATATGTTGTCTATAATGGCATCCCTTACTTCTCGACTAATATGAGAAGTGGAATCCATCTCTGACCACAAAGTTTCTAGACATGGAAGTTGAGGTACCAAAGGTGGTGGAGGGCGAGGCAATTCAATATCGCTTAATGCACCCTTATGTTCATATGTACGACATCTCCCAGGACCATAAATTCATATGGAATATCAGTATAATCATGTCTTATACCCAAAAATAATTCTACATAAAATAATTTTGCAAAATAATGTGGAGCCTTGTCATTCCATTGAAGCTTGCCATACGTTGCAAGGAACATATCGTACAAATGGTGGGTTATTTCAAGGTGCTTGAAATATTTCACCTTTAGCATCTTTCTTTTCAGCCCTTCTTTGAAATTAAGCATAGATTTGGCATGTTCTTTTGTAACCCTTCTATTTACAGCAACCCATTTATTGAGACCCACCACTGTTTCCTTTATACGCCTCATCATATCTATAAATAAATCAGTTGTTAGCCTAAGGTTCTTGTAAATCTCAAGAAATGAACTTAGAGAGCGCACAACTATTTCTAAGCTTTGTTGACTATCCACAAGGAGCTCCAAACTCGCAAGATATTTCTTCAATTTTTAATAATGATCTATGCACCTTTGTAACGTACATTGTTCAACATTTGTTTTCCAAGGAAACTAATCAGGAATATCATATGGATAGGTGGTAGTTTTCATATGCTCTTCTTCTTGAATTTCCATGCTTCTCCTACGCTGACTTCGATCAACATTTTCACCCCCTGCTTCAATATAATCACATAAATATTAAAACATGTGAATCCATTTATACACATGCAAGATAGACATGTACACGTATGTACATATAATTCATTTAAAATTCCAAATTTGTATTAACATTAACACACACACACACACACACACACACACACACACACACACACACACACACACACACACACACTATATATATTTAAAATATTATCCAAAATGATGAGGATCATGATGATTCGATTGAGATTCATGACCACCTAGAGATGGTTGAGCACCATCACACCCAAATACATTAGTTGATTGAACTTATTGACCACCGCGACAATTTTGACCACCCTCACACGATGACATAGTGAGAGATGATTCTAAAAAAAAATAGAAATTATAATAAATTAATTAAGGTAAATTGACAAACATCTATTCAATATATGTATGTACATATGATTCTACCTATTTATCATTTAAGTAGATGCATATAAACATATATATACCATGATCATGATGTAACGAATGATGCCCCTCCCCTAATTCATCGGATGCTCTCCTCGATCCATGACCAATCTTGTCGACAAGTATATAAAGTCGACCTCTAGTCGATGCATTAGACTTAATTTATGCTCTATCTCGTTTTCATAATTAAATACAAAATTTTCTAAAACATGTCGTATTCACCAAATTGTGCTTACATAGTGGGGGCACACTTAGTATAATATTGAAAGAAGCAAATGATCATTAAAAACACAACATTTATAACTAAAAAAACACACACATATCAAAGATATCTTACAATGTCCATAAATAAATTTTAATGGAGAACTTCTTCACACAAATTCATCTTTCACACACAAATCTTGAATTGGCATTTCCCGATACAATAGATCATTGTACATCCTATTAACATTTGCACAATGTCTTATGCTAAATGATTGAAATTGACTAGAAATATTTTTTTCTTCTCCATGCAATGGTTTTAACTTCTCCTTTTTAACTTGGTACATGCCTTTCATCTGGTTGCACACAAGTTTAGAATTGGTGAAGACTACAATTCCATTGGATCCATAATCCCTAATTGTTCCTAAGGCTTCTATCATTGCAATATAATATGCTTCATTGTTTGTTGTCCTTCGAGGTACATTCTTTTTTTCTTTTGGAGGACTTTATTCGTCACAATATTGTATAACACATAAGTAATCACGACTTGTCTTGGACTAGGATAATAAGCAAATTATATACATAATGTCCATTTTTCAGCCATTGCCCAATGGGATTTTCATCAACTAATAGAGGTATAAGGTCTGTTTGAGTTGTGTTATAGTACCTCTGGTGTTACTAGGGTCTGGGACAAGGGACCTCTAGTCTTCCATGTCCTCATCATTCTCGCTACCCTACTTAATTTCCTCTTCCCATTCCTTTAAAAAAATTTGAATTCCTTCATCAGTACCATCGAGGTATGCCTCAAAAGCTTCGCTGATAATTTTCTCTACCTATTTTCTCCCCCTGCAAGGCTCAGACGTGCTCTAGTCCTTTTCTTTTTTGGTAACTTGGGCCATTCTACCACGGCCATGACATTTTGTTGGTCGATCCATGGTGGAGATGCCCAAAACCTATTCAAAGAAGCAATTCGTTAACCACAAATAATTCAACATAGTATGCCAATGCTCTCATCCCCGAGTTGAGTTACTAGTGCACTCCTCCTCCTTCCCTTTTATTTTGGTACCAAAGCCTTCATGGTTAGATTTCCAATCCCTAGGAGGGGAAGAACTCCAACAACCAGCACTAAGTCTGCATCTCCAAACCCATCTTCTCACAGCCGTGAGTGGGTTATCTTCCCTTTGCCATGACCAAGCTAGTGAGTTCTTCTGCTTATCAGCAATAGGCTAGCCATGGTTGTCAAATCCTTTCCCCTCTGCACAATATACAAGTGCATAGCCTCTTGCATTTTCTTGCCTGACTTCCCATCCAAAAGTCGTAGTAGTTCCTTCTCCGCAGTAATTTATAACTATATCCCAATAATCTCGTTGGCTTCGATAATAGGTAAACTCTCTCCTAGGAAGCAACTTAACTGATCCCTACTTCCCTTAATGCTTGGCACATAGATACTACCCACATGACCCCTACAGGCATCCCCACTCAGCCCTTGGCCCACAGTTACAAGGGACCCCATGCAAGATAGAGAAAGTTAAAAACAGATTGAGGTTGAGGCGATGCTTGGTAGGAGAAAATCATAGACACATAACCCAGTCATTACAACCAAGCGCTACCCCCAATTCCACTAACAATTCTCTCCTTCCCAATTAACATTCCTAATTTTCCCCTCTCCCACCAGCAGAAACCCAACCGGGTCAACATTGCAATGGAAGAGATGAGCCAGAAAACATACTCGTGAATATTTGCAAGTCGTCTGTGAGCTTGAGGCTAAGGATGGCATCGCTTGACCCTTCTAATGCACAAGCTCCCTCATCCACGAACAAACACACCAATAATAACCACCTATCTATCCTCTCCTTCGTTAATACCTACGCCTTCACCATCTTTACTACCACCTTTCGCACCACCCTTGCATGAAATCATGCCAAGGGCCACCACACCCATGGCCTCGGACATGTGGGGGGTGGTGGTATAGTCCTCTAGGTTACTGTTCATTACTCCCCACCTACTATCCCAACCACAAGTTTGCACCCTGATCGGGGTAAAATATGTTAAAATTTTTAATTATATATGTAATTATTTATTTTACAAATATGTCTTCACAATAATGATATAATAAAAGTAAAATAATAATATCAACATGCACTCTTAAAAAAAAACTAACATCTCACAAAATATCTTGATTGGAACCTAAACCTGAGACTGTGATATTATCAAATTTTTTGTTCAAAAAATGACTTAACTACAAATGGTGAACATATGATACATTCATGTTAGATTATATCTAGAAAATTTTACAAAATGTATGTGAATCAACATTAACACATACATTACATTACATTAAAATATCCACCCTAAACATTGACACATACCAATCCAATTCCCTCTTCCTCATGACCAATTAGGTCCTTCCAACCATCATGAAAACCCTTTGCATATGATTTAACCTATTCAATATTCATATTATCTATCTCCTCATCTAAATTTATATACAAAATTACCACATGCACTAGCATGTGCTCTTTGTCGATTTAAACCGACATCAATTCTAGTTAATGTAGTCTATATCTTGTTTATAATGGCATCCCTTACTTCTCGACTAATATGAGAAGTGGAATCCATCTTTGACCGCAAAGTTCCTAGCCATGGAGGTTGAGGTACCAAAGGTGGTGGAGGGCAAGGCAATTCAATATCCCTTAATCCACCCTTATGTTCATATGTACGACCTCTCCCAGGACCATAAACTTCATATGGAATGTCAGTATAATCAAGTCTTATACCGAAAAATAATTCTACATAAAATAATTTTGCAAAATAATGTGGAATCTTGTCATTCCATTGAAGCTTGTCATATGTTGCAAGGAACTTATCATACAAATGGTGGGTTATTTCAGAGTGCTGGAAATATTTCACCTTTAGCATATTTCTTTTCGGCCCTTCTTTGAAATTAAGCATAGATTTGGCATGTTCTTTTGTAACCCTTCTAATTACAAGAACCCATTTATCCGGACCCATCACTATTTCCTTTATATGCCTCATCATATCTATAAAGAAATCAGTTGTTAGCCTAAGGTTCTTGTAAATCTCAAGAAATGAACTTAGAGAGTGCACAACTATTTCTAAGATTTTTTGACTATCTGCAAGGATCTCCAAACTCGCAAGATCTTTCTTCAATTTTGAATAATGATCTATGAACCTTTGTAATGTACATTGTTCAGCGTTTGTTTTCCAATGAAATTAATCAGGAATGTCATATGGATAGGTGGTAGTTGGCATATGGTCTTCTTCTTGAATTTCCATGCTTCGCCTGCATTGACTTCGATCAACATTTTCACCCCCTGCTTCAATATAATCACATAAATATTAAAACGTGTGAATGTATTTATACACATGCAAGATAGACATGTACACATATGTACATATAATTCATTTACATGTCCAAATTTGTATTAACATTAACACACACACACACACACACATATATAGATATTAATTTACCAAAATGATGAGGATCATGATGATTCGATTTAGATTAATGACCACCTAGAGATGGTTGAGCAACATCACACCCAAGTACATTAGTTGATTGAACTTATTGACCACTGGGAGAATTTTGACCACCCTCACATGACGACTAGTGAGAGATGATTCTAAAAAAATAGAAATTATAATAAATTAATTAAGTTAAATTGACAAAAATCTATTCAATATATGTATGTACATAATGAATCCTACCTATTATCATTTAAGTTATGCATATAACATATAAATATCTATATCTATATATATATATATATATACTAATATATATTATATATATTATATATATAATATATTATATATATATATATATACCTGATCATGATGTAACGCTGATGTCCTCCCTAGATTCATGCTGATGCTCTCCTCGATCCATGACTTGAGACAAGTATAGAAAAAGTTCCCCCGCCCCCCCCCTTCATTTAGTCGAGTGCATAGAACTTAATTATGCTCTATCTCATTTGCCGCGCTTGAAGAATCAGGTGGTAACTTCTCATGTGTGATCTAACGTTCTTGATATTATATATAATAATATATATATATATATAATATATAATATATATATATAATATATGATATATATTATATATAATATATATTATTATTATAATATATAATATATATTATATATTATATCTATAGTATATATATATGATCTTTAAAAAACCCCAAGTTACCTCATGCATTTAAAATTATTTAAAATTACTATTTAAAAAGATCAAGAATTCAAAAAATTAAAGAGTTTCTTCAAATTATTTGGTGTAAATTCTTCATTTCAAATATACTCAATACTAAAAAACAAATGTTGAAGTGCACATTTTGATAATTAAATACAAAATTTTCTAAAACATGTCATATCCACCAAATTGTGCTTACATAGTGGGGGCACACTTAGTATAGTACTGAAAGAAGTAGATGATCATTAAAAACACCACATTTATAACTAAAAAAACACACACATATCAAGATATCTTACAATTTCCATCAATAAATTTTAATGGAGAGCTTCTTCACACAAATTCATCTTTCACACACAAATCTTGAATTGGCATTGCCCGATACAATAGATCATTGTACATCCTATTAACATTTGCACAATGTCTTATGCTAAATGATTGAAATTGACTAGAAATATTTTTTTCTTCTCCATGCAGTGGTTTTAACTTCTCCTTTTTGACTTGGTACATGCCTTTCATCTGGTTGCACACAAGCTTAGAATTGGTGAAGACTACAATTCCATTGGATCCATAATCCCTAGTTGTTCCTAAGGATTCTATCATTGCAATATAATATGCTTCATTGTTTGTTGTCCTTCGAGGTACATTCTTTTTTTCTTTTGGAGGACTTTATTCGTCACAATATTGTATAACACATAAGTAATCACGACTTGTCTTGGACTAGGATAATAAGCAAATTATATACATAATGTCCATTTTTCAGCCATGTTTAATGGGTTTTCTAAAGCCCTATAAAATTGAAAAATTTCATTAAAATGAATTAATAATATAATATATTATAAGTAATATATATTCTGTAATTCCTTAGATTATGGAGAATGATGAAAAATAAATATATATATTGCGGAATGATGGAATATTACAAGATCTATTGTGATGAACTGCCTTAGTAGAATAATAATGACAGTTTACAAATAAATGCAATTAGGAAAATGTCTTAACAAATGCTCTCATGTTGGAAATGCACTGTAATGAATAAAATATATAAATATATAAATATAAATGTATAAAGATAATCATATTAAATAATAGTTAGTTAAGCTAGTACTTAGGTTGAAGCCGGCTGTTATAGGAACATGATCTTCATGGGAAAAAAACAAGATAGACACTTGCTTGTAAATATAAGCAAGCCTCTCGTTCTCATTTGAAAATCATTCATTCTCATTCTTATTCATTTTATTTAATATAATATTTATATCCTAAATGGATATCTTGACATTCCAAGTCTTTTAGAGTAATTAATTTGTAGAAGGAACTTCGTTCACTTCATTTGGTATCAGAGCCATGTTTGGTTGATCACCAGGCCTTTGGCTATCACCATATCATCAACCGCGTTGCTATCATAATTGTGTTGTTGTCATAATTGAAGCGTTTCACCACACATTTGGAGATTCTCCATTTTTTAGGTCTTTGGGCATTTGCTACTATTTAAATAATAATAATAATAAAGAATAAAGAAGAAGGGTATATAAAAAAAAGAGAGGGAAGGAAATAATATATTTTGAAC
>APFE031632427.1:31844-54320 GCA_000404065.3 Pinus taeda | reverse complement strand
AGAAGTGAAAAAAATGGAATCTCTAAGAAATGAACAAAAACAATTCCAAAGAGATGTAAAACAAGAAATCACAATACTGAAGCAACAATATGGTGGACTTGTGGATATGCATTACAAATAAATAATGGAAAAGGACGAAGAAATTTCTCGTCTCAAGGACCACGTTGAAAAATTACTGGCACAAGTGAAGAAGACTAAAGTCTCAAAGATAGAACTCAAGCAGCATTTATCAGAACAAGAAGAGGAAAATTTACGTTTAAAGAAACTTAATAAAAATTTATTAGAACAAATTATAGATCTAAAAATGAAAAACTTAAAATTCAAAACACTGAAAACAAGGTTGATGAATCAAAAATCAAAGAACTTTTACGTCTGAGAAACCATAATCAAAGTTTGCTCAATCAAATTAAGAAACTTAAGGAGGATAAGGAAGCATTAAAAGATAAGTTGGAACAAGTCACTCAAGAAGAGGTATTGAAATCTCCATTCACAACAGTTCAAGTTGAAAATAAGGGAACAAATATTGATCCAGTGAATATAACAACTCAAGAAGACAAGTCAGTTGAAGAAACGACACATGTAGATGTTGCAATTCAGACAATGAACATCCCCAGTGAATGTTTCATAACCAACTCAACAACATCTTTGCCAAAAGAAAGTATAAAAATGGCCACATGCCCAATAAGGGAAAGTCAAACCAAAAAAGTCCCCTATCGGCATCTGAATCATGAGAATAGACAAATCAACCATGCTATTTATCGGGACCATTTAGACCAGAAACAACAAACTGATGTTCCAGAGAATAATGACATAACATCAATTCCATCTTATGCTAACAAGTCGTTACAAAATTCTGGTGATCAGAATACTATACAAAAGATTAATGTAGGATTGTTTGATCCCTTCTCAGTGCAACAATTTTGTTCGTCACTAAGAAGATCATATCAACTTGTATCGATGAAGATGACTATTCCAAGACAGAAATACTTTCAAAGCCGAAAAAGATATCAAGCCTTTTTCATCGACAATCTTTGAGGACAAAGATTTTTGAGGAAGAAGGCAATGTAACAAATAAAATATATAAATAATATAAATATAAATGTAAAAGATAATAATCATACATAATAGTTAGTTAAGCTAGTAATTAGGTTGAAGAGGCATGTCTAATATGACATGAATCTTCATGAAGAGACACTTGCTTGGTATATAAGCAAGCCTCTCATTCTCATTTGAAAATAATTCATTCTCATTCTTATTCATTTTATTTAATATAATATTTATATCCTAAATGGATATCTTGACATTCCAAGTCTTTTGCAGTAATTAATTTCTAGAAGGAACTTTGTTTGCTTCATGCACAAGGATAACATTCAAACACATGCTACACTACATTGATTTTCAATGATGAGAAAATATTTTTCAGTACAAGATTAATGTGATTTTTAACCCAAGCTAGGGCCTTTAATCCTTTAATAGTTACTCACATGAATCTCCATACCCCTAAGACTAAAATAATTATTTTTACTTCCATGTCTAATGATATTCCTTCACTATTCAATGAATCTTTTACTTATTATGAGAAAACCAATCCTTGAAATTAGATATATTTTGTCATGTTTATCAAGTTTGGACTATACTATACCAAAAGTTAACCTATCAACATATATTTTCCATCATGTTATGTATGATTTTGTTGCATAAATTTCCACGTTTAAAAATTTTATACCCACGTTCAAATCAATAAACAACTAATTTGTAAGGGATTTCATCTTCTATATAAGTCATTCAATGTTTTTCTATGAGGCAATAATGGCTAATTGTTGATCATTTCACTAAGTAAACTTCCATCCATAAATCTTATATTTTTCTTCAACATTAAGATAGAAAAACATTACAATTTTCATCTTCCATATAATTCACTCAATGTTTTTTTATGAGGCAATAAGGGTTGATTGTTGATCATGCCACTAAGTACACTAACATCCATAAATTTATCTTCATTATTAAGATAAAAAAACATTATAGTTTTCATATGCATAAGATCATTGGCTTGCTTGCCTAAATCCATGGATTAAAACATCAACCAAGATTTCTACATATTGGATATTATTGATGGATAGGACAAGCAAATAAGGAAACAATGTGAATTGGAGAATTATTATGGCTTATCACTTAAATAAATATAATAAAATAGGGGAAAAGAGGTGAATATAGATCACTTATCACTTATCTATAGAATATATGAAGGGAGAGGTGAATATATCATTTTAAAAGAGGTGAATATATATAATATTAAATTGAATCACATTGATGATAGATTTCAAATCATTAAGAAACAAATCTTATGATTTATAATTATTTAGAGTAGCATGATGCAACCTACATACAGTTCTTCCACCTAGAGGCTCAAGATAAATCATGAGTTCGTCCACTAATATTAGTTGATGCCAAGAATTTTTCACTAATTTAAATAAAAAGCAATTTTCTTTAAAAAATGTATTTATAATTTTAACATTGAAATGAAAGCTAATTGAGGCTATTTTATAAATATAGAAAAACTCGAATATAAAATCCAATTCATTCTAGTTTGTAAGAGATTTTAAAAAATGGAAGCAACTTTACCAATCAGTAGGTAATAGTTCCTATATCTATAATGTGATGAAGATGAAAGAATCTCACATCATGATTATTACTTGTGTACTCTGTTGGGCCGAGAAAAGGTATGTTTTCTCCTCGTAAATAGCTTGATTAAGCATTTGTCTTCACATGTTTATCTTCATTTTATGGATAAAAGTAGAGGAAACAACAACTGAAGTTGGGTAAGAGCGGTTATTAACAAATTAGATAAATTTGGGCATGGAAAAATGAATTTTACTATCTTTATGTGCAAAGACGTGGATTGGACAATGGTTGTTCAATCGACAGAACAACAGCAGCTAGTAAAGGAAAAAGAGAACATCTTGGGCAAGGAAGACAGCAAAAGACTGGGCAGATCAATGCTATTTTATGGTGAAATAATATCAAGTGTTGTGAAATCCTTAGGATCCCCTAATCCTGACGATTCACTTCTATCTATTTACTTTTCCAAATGTTATATAAATACGGAAGGCAAACTAAACAACTAGTCTAGGAATTCGCAGATTGTAACTATTCTTTTGGAAATATAATCTTGGTGATGTTGTAACTTTGTTACTTATTTTAATGAAGAAGAATGTGTTTAATTCTTAATCGTATTTTGAGTATCTAACAATAGGGACATCTTGAGACTTTGGGCCCAGTGAAGAGAAGATCTACTGCTTCAACTGTGTTATAATCATTTATGTTTATTCTTTACTGTTTGTTATTGTTAAGTTAGTATTATTTTGATTATTGTGAGGATTGACGATTCTGATTTTTCGTTTGTTATTCGTTCAAGATTCAGTATTTGGTTGTGTGTTACATATGTGTGATGTTCTTTATTGAATTGGTTATGTTAATTCTAGCATTAGATTATTGTTCATTTTAAGAAACGTTATCATAGATTTCAAAGTTTGAATTTATTGCTTTGTGTGAGATGCTTATATGGTTATTTGGTGGTCAATTATTATTTGTTGTTCAATTGTCATAGTTCTCTTTCATGTTAAATGAGTTAGTTCCAATACCAGTTAAGATTGCCAAGTATGATTCTTTCTATTTGTATTCAAATTCATTTGCTTATAAAATAGATTAAGTAGAATTGCAAAGTGTGTTATGAATTTCTTTCATCGTTTTTTGGATTGAATTTAAAGAGATAGACATTAGAAATTGCAATGATTCCAATTTTGTTCATCATAAGTTGACATATGAATTCACTATATGTATAGTGCTGACACTCTTGAAATAAAAAGACTTGCCTTGGGTTGATGATTAATGTAGGTGTTATCACTCAGGTTGTTCCCCAAAACTTGTTGAGAAAAGGGAATACGGCCGAGGTAACCACTAACCAATCTTTTAGATGCAATTTCTAGCCAAACTGCATCCAGAGAGGGCTCTCTCTATATGTTTTAACTTTGTTTGTTCTAAGTTTTATGCTAGTTATGTTGTGCAGAGTTGAGTATTCAAATAGGTTTGGATGGTGATTTCAAGCAGAGGTAGGATGTAGGTATGATAGGTTTAATTCCATTGGGCAATGGAGTCTATGGCAATGGACTATCGAGTGCGTTTTTGAGATGAAAGACAATACTACAGAGCAAGATAATCAGTTTGGAACAATTTCAAAGCCAGTGATGGATGGGATGTAGGCCAAGGGGTGAAGGGCAGTCAAGCATCCTTTATCCCAGTGGCAGAGGGAAGATGCTTGTTTCAAGGAGCAGTGAAGAATTCCTTGAGAATGTTCAAAATGAGAGAATTAGAAGAGATAGAAGCATTTAAGAATTTCTATTTGAACTAATTGTGAGGAAAACATAGATAACAACAAGAATTGAACACAGAGTGTATTTAAAAAAGTTCTGGGCTATTCTTTTTCCCTATTGTTAAGATTATGAAACATATATGATACTTGCAAACACAGAAAAAACAAAACATAGTTAGAATAACTTATTGAGCCAAGGAAAGACACAGGAATTCTGTAGCAGAGTCCAACATCATCACATACACAGTCAGAAGATCAAACAACAATGCATTTGAATGCCCTTTGTATTAATCAATATCTGAGTTACAGCGTATTTCAAGTGGGAGAATCACCAACCCCGAATACATTCTTTGGGGGGGTATTTATACAAAAAGAGAGTCTACAAAATATCTCAGTGATAAGATAAGGAGTAATAACTTCCTTCAGCTACTTTGTCAGAGAAATAAAGGAAGAAATAAAGGCAGGAGTTATTATAGTTGTGTTGGTTGCTTTTTTGGATCTTTTCACCCTGGAATTCGGCTGGCAGTTATGTCTTTGCTTTTCTTTCCCACGTTGTTGTCCTGATATGTTACCTACTCTGGATTTATCTTTAATGTGTCCTGATCTTGGCCTGATCTCCTTCATTTACCTCTGCCACATGTCTTGCCTTTTGACCAGCTGTACAGTCAAAAAGGATCGGATTTACTTAGGCAAAACTTCCAGCATACTTTGCCACTAGTGTTCTGTGGGAAATTGGTGTCTTTGTATCTTTATTAGTATCTCATCGGCTTCAGTATATCTGTAAAAATTGGGCTTGACCTCAAACATATGATTTATTTCATGTTCTATGAAAAATAACCCTTCCAATTTTTCATACAAGCTTTGTCCAGAAGGAGGTCCTGTGTTTTCTGAACTGCTGGACGATGCAATGGTCTGATTTGTCACATACATGTTCACCCGATGAGCATATTGCTGATGAGATAATAGCGTTTAGTTGCTTGTTACTAGACTGGGTAAACCCCTTTGATGTAAGCTTGTCAATTTCTCTGTGAAGGTATTAATATCCATCTGCATCTCCTGACACCTTCTTTCTAGAGTCTGTATAAGAGTCCTCATCGTTAGCATCTTCTTTACTGTCAAAATGGTGCCTGTCCTGTCATTGATTTCTAAAGCTGCCAATTGTTCCTTGGTGTTGGTATTCAAAAAATGGATAAGTGCATTGGCCTGATCAGGCATATTTCCTAATGATGCCCAGACCCTTTGTATTTGTTCTTGTGCCCTGTCTATTAATTCCATTTGCTCATACATTGTCTGAATTGACCTCCATTGGCCAGTAATGGACTGGCCAATCTTAGTCCACAAAATCATTTTGATATCTGCCAGAGGTTTATGTAAAGTGATATCCTTTACCATATTTTTCACCTTGTTCTCCAGGGCCTTCACTTCTGTGGTCTTCTCTGCTACTGTCATTTTTTATTTTTCATAGCTTGCTTCTAGCTTGGTTAGCTTTTATTTTGTCTCTCTGAGCACTCACATTTGAGCTTCTAGCTCTTTTATTGCCTTCATCATTTCCTCCATTTTCATGCTGGCCTGAGGCTCTCTTGTTGTTGCTGCTGTAGCATCTGTGGTCTCAGTACCTATTGTCACTGGTGGTTCAGTGGGAGGAATTGCTACTGTGTCTGTGGGGGAAGCAAAGACAATTGTTGGAGTTCTTTGGGGTAGCTGGGAGGTTGACTCTCGCTGCTTAGTTTGCAATGATTTCTCCAGCTATTTCTCTGTCTGTATGAGCCTTTGGTTCATTCTCATTAATAGATCCATGAAATCCTTTTCTGCCTTTTCTTGTGCTAGCTCTGCTGTTTGGGGATGCATGGTTATAGGCAGCTTCAACTGCTTTCTGAGGGGAGCAATATCCTCCTCCTTCTTTTTAATCAATGCCTTGGTGGCCTTGGCATTCTTGGGATCATGTCCCAACTCAACAATTATTTCCTCTAGAGTCTTGATGCAGTTGCCTTTGGCTAGAGAAGAGATCTTCTCTAAGTCCAATTGAGCAGAATTGTTACTCAATGACTCTTTCAATTGGTGGGCCAGCATTGCTTTGTCTGCCAGTGTGGCATAGACCATTTCACCTGTTTGCTTGTGTAATTCAATTTGATCCATTGGGTAAATTCCCTTGGCAAGGACCTCTAGATTGGTCCTTATGTAGTCAACTGCAGACTGGGGGTGTTGAACTTTGGCCTTGAAATGACTGAAAATCATTTTTTCCTCCTTCATGTCATAGGCTGCCATTAGTCTATGCTATTTAGAGGGTGTCATCTTAAGAAACTAGTCATACAATTGAATTCTTAATGACTCATTCTGAGCCTTAATCTCCTTGAATGATTGTTTGATGTCTGATGGTTTCTTTGTTTGTGATCTTGAGGAGGAGACTTCCATTCCATGCTGTCTCCCTCCTTCTTGTCTGTGAGAGCTTGTAGAAGTTTGTTGGCTAAAGGCTCTCTCTCCTCTTGGGCTTTCAGTGATGTCTTCCACAGTGTCCTCTTCAGGAGGATCTAATCTTTGCCTCTTGGTCTCTTGCTGACCTATTGACCCACTTGCAGGTGTGATCTCTTCTCAGTCCCTTTTCTTGCTTTTCTCCTCACGAAGAGGAGTCTGGAGTGCTGGTACCTCTAGTGCTTGTGTTTGTAATGAAGGGGCTTCCCATTGGTTGTGCTCCTTTGAAGTAGTTGGCTTCTCTTCCATGATTTCTTGTTCTAGCACTACCAACTCCTTGCCCTTTGCTATCCTTGTTGCTGGTGTAGTCCTTTCCTAGGCAACCTGTTGTGCAGTTGTGGCAGTTGATGAGCTCTCCCCAGTTGGCTATGGCTTTTTGAAAGACACCTACCCACAAGATTCCAAGTCAACAGTTTTTTCCAAATCTTTCATGGTTTGTTCCATTTTCTCTGCCTCAGTCAACTCTTCACCTATGGTGCCCTCCAACCAGTCATCTTGGTTGGCATATTTTTCTATGTCAGGGATGCAACAGTGTTCATAGGATGCTAGCCTATATTTTATCCTTCTTGCGTTGATGAAGCCATATGGGTCGTAGGGTACCCACCAAAATATTCTCTTGAGTCTGTATGTTTAACCCAATAGCTCATCAACATCCTTCCATCCCTCTTTCTTGTTCATAAGAAAGGGGCCTAATTGGTCTTTGAGTTTCAATTGGGCCTTTTTCTTGGTGCTATGGAAGTGACTCAGATCTGAGTTGATGAATTGCCTGAAATAATCCAAGGCAAAGAGTCTCATTGGCACATATCTGGGCAGCCTGTAGGGGCAGAGCTCACAGCCATATATTCTGAGAATAGTGTGATTCTGGTAGAAATATCGGTCACCTATTCTATAGTTCTTAGAGAGTTGTAGTATCTTCTTCACATCATGTGTCAGTCTGGGAGGAGGATTTCTCATCAAGAGGCAAGAGATAGGGTACACAAATAGATCAATAAACTCACAATAAGAGCAGGGAGAGGTGCGTATATCATGAAAGGTTGGAGTCCAAAAAATAACAGACCTCCTCTCCCCTTTGTGGTCCAATTTTCTAATGGGGAATTGGAATATATCTGGCTAGAAATATAAAAATATATGATATATATAGGAAGAATATTTGAAGATTCCCTCCCTGTCCAGCCTCAACAATTGGTCATGCATTTTATTGGCAATGAACTTGGCATAGTTGTACCTCACACCAGGGGGCTGTCCTAGGGTAAAATTGGACAGCATAACCAGTATGGTTTCATCAATGTGCTCACTTGTCTTGAACCCCAACACAAAAGATATCATATAAACCACTAACCTACCCATTTCAGTGAAGGAGCCATAATGAAAAGGAGGTGGGTGTTGGGGCTATCTATCTGCCATCATGAATACTTTGGAAACTCTGACTATTTCTGTGCTGGATAGTTTGGGACGTTCATCTAGCAAGTACTTCGTGGTAAGAGGAAACTGGTTGTGTGTTGGCTTAAATTTCAGCATCTGGTTGATAGAGTCAGGAGTGATATAGAAAAGAGTAGTCCCAGATGGACTTTTAATGGCTCTGTTTGTTGGCTCATAGTTCTCAAAACAGAGGTGGATGATCTCAGGGAAGATGTTCATAGAGGGGAGATAATATCTGGGCAAGTTTGATTCCCAAATACCACATACATCCTCTTGATTCAAGTGACTATTTCTGAGCTCACAGACTGCCTGAAGATGGTTTTGGAAACCTTCAAGGTCTTGGATTAGGTAATCTTTATCAACCAAGGGATAATGCTCTAACTCTTTGTGGGGTGCATTGAGGGGGGTGATGTTTAAGGCCACTGGACCTTCCATGGCTTAGCTGTATTTCTTTTAGAATTGAAATTTCTGGCTCTGTGCAAGCAAAAAATGAGCAGGAGGATGGCTTCAAAGATATCCCCGGGATTTTCACAGTTAGAACTGGTTCGTTGGCTTGAATTGGGTTCTGTGGAGTGATATCAGTTGGAGAAGCAGGAGCAGTGGGATTTTTGGCACAGTGGACTTCAATTGTGGGAAAAAGATGGCTTGGGAGGCTCTTTGGGGAGTTTACAGGGCCGGATGAGCTCAATTTCAGATGACTGTATGGATTTTCAGTGAATTTGGCACCTCAGAGGCTTATGGAGGACTTGTGGGCAACAACACAGTTTTTTCTCCTTTAAATTGTGGGTGTTGGTGGTAAATTTATAGAGAAACTAATGGAAAACAAGGTCGGGAGCGAATTGATGGTAAATACCTGTATTCCCAGTGAAATGGGCGACTTGCAGGTGACCAGGTGGGTCGAGGGGCCGAGATGGACACTGTGCTTGCTGGTTGGCAGATTTGGACGGTCGAAAATGGTGTTTTCGACGTAGTTTGCATGTACAGGTGCGCGGAGAAAATAAACAGTGAATGGTAAAAAACATTACATTTACCCTTTTTACCCGCAAATTTTGACTTTGGCGAGTTATGGGCGCTTTTTTGGGATGACGTTAGCATGACGTCATTTTTGTCGTTTAGTGGGTATGGAGGCTGACATGGCATATGACGTGGCGAATGACCTGGTGGATGATGTCATCAGGTGACATAAGCATGACCTGAGCAAGGAGGGGGCAAGTGGTAAGCAGTAATATTGCACCGCCTTTTGGGGAAAGTGGTTTCGGGGGAGGAGGCTCCGAACATACTGAGCGCTTGACACGCGTCCTCGGTACGGCAGAAATACTGCCCATCCCCCAAACGCTATTCTTCAGCAGGTTGGGGCTTCCGAAATCGCCAACTACCGTCGGATCTAGGAGCAACGATCGAACGACTGGCAGGTGATCGAGTCGGCGGGTCTTTAACGGTGGCGGAACCACATTATTTTTTTTATGTTTTATAATGTTTTTCTGTGTATCCGCGGATTTAGGCAAAGTGGGTTTTTGCAGGCAACATTGCAGGTTTAGGCTATTTATTTAACCAAAGGAAATATAAATCTTGATGGGTGTGTGGAGGGTTTCTATTGGGCCCCTGGTGGGCCAATAGCTCCCTAAAAAAATTGTAAAATATGGCTATAGTCAGCCCAGGGTGGGGGTACTTATTTTTTGGGGATTTTTTTATGTATTTATATACTAAGGGGGGGGAATCTATTCATAGGAGTTATATAGTAAGGTTAGTAGGTTAGTATGATTGTGGGGGAGGGGTTTGCATGGCTTAGGCTAAGTTTTATAAAGTGAAAACTTAGGCCAAGGGGAGAGGAATGAATGACCAATGGTGAAGCTTTAGGAAACTTTGACAAGATAAAATCAAGACTTTTTACACAAGAAATGTGACTTGTTTTGCCTAGGTAAAACATCTTCTTACTTTGTTTTGCCATGAAATGAAGTAGGATAAAGGGGCTAAAGGTAATGAGCAGATCTCTTTACCCTTTGGGGGGAGTGTTAGTAAATGTTTCTTTGGGAAGATGAGGAGGGGAGTTAGTCGTGCTTCATTTGATCTATAGCCACCTTGCCATGGTGCCCCTTTTATGAGATGGCAAGTCATTCTAAAGAGAAAATTGCTTACAAACCATGCCTTTGTACCTTCAGAACTGCCTACCCAACCTAGTATACCTAGCATTTTTTCTTCATTCTTATTAGGTGCACTTGAACTGGCAAACCCTGATTCTTTTCTTTTCTTTTAGCTGCCCTCCTATCTAAGTCTACCCTTATTTCTTCCAGGGCCTAGATTAAGTTTTTGAGACCCTTTTCTTCTCTGCCTAACTATTAGCCTGCCAAGTTTAAACTATTTGTGCAGGCCTCCATTCTCTATTTTTAGACAAGTGAAATTCAAACATGATCTAGCCAGGATTAAGTTGTATGGTTAATCATCAATTGTGGCACAAGTTAACCACCTATGTAGTGTGAATATTGATCAACATATGGAAACTTTGCAGTATAAAAAGGATGAACATATTTGGCACTTTCCCAGTCAATCATGAAAAATGAAACCTATTGGTATAGGGAGCTAACAGTGGCTCCACTTGGGGATGGCGTCTCCTAGTGAAAAGTCATGAACAGCAAGTCATATGGCCTTATCTTTCTGTTCCTTACTATAGTTTGAAATTTATCCTTGGTTGTTTCATACAATGGTTCCTCTGCAATACTGTCTATCTCATGGACTTACTCCAGAACTGTAGCTCTATTTTGGTTAGTTAGTCTGATCATTTCTCATCATTCTCATAGTTGCCAAGTTTGATTCTTTAGCTTCTTCTGATATGCTAAAAAGCAAGAGCCAAATGTGGCACAATCTCTCACTCTCTTTTCAAAATTTGCTATAACTTATTCCCTATCCTATTACTGAAATAAACAGCATAAAGTAAACACTACTATGTACAAGTTGAAGTGCTGCTATTCTTGACAAGGTGGCTGAAAATAGTGCTTCAACATTCTTCCATTGAATAGCCCATCCTCTGCCCCTGTACCATCCAAGATTTTCAAAAAATAGGTATTTTTTCCTTGTACAGTCTGAATGATAAATGGCCCTCTCCATAAGAAATCAAATTTCCCACGTTTCCCTTTATCTTCTCTTCTGGAATCCCACTTCAAAACTTTATCCCTAATGAAAAAATCCTCTGCTTTGGTTCTTTTGTCAAATATATTTTTGAGCTTTTCTTGTAGGATCTGGGCTCTGTGGTAGACTTCTTCTCTTGTCTGCTGCAAGTAAATAGTTTGATTGATCCTTCTTTGTATATCATTAGGTTCTGCTTGTATCTCTTGTAGCAGCTTTATTACTGGGATTCCCAAAGAAGAAAGGAAAACTGCTTCCATTCCATAAACCAATTAATAGGGGTTGGTCCCAATAGATCTCTTGGTGGTCAATCTGTTTTCCCATAGGGCATTGACAAGCTTTTTATGCCAGTTCTTCTTGTTCTCCTCCAAGACCTTCTTAATAATGTTGATCAAGCTTTTGTTGGAGGATTCATCTAGGCCATTGCCTTGAGGATAATAGGCTGTGGAATGGCCCAAGGTAATGTGGTATTTATGACAGAAATTAATCATTTTCTTAGATTTAAAAGCAGCAACATTGTCTGTAATGATTTTTTCCAGGCAGCCAAACCTAGACAAGATGTTGGTTCCAAGGAATTGAATTATTACTGAGTCATTGGCTTCCCTGCAAGGGATGGCCTCTATCCACTTGGTAAAATAGTCTGTAGCAGTCAAAATCCACTTGTGCTGGCCAGAAGATGAAGGGTGGATTTCCAAAATGAAGTCTAAACCCCATTGTTGAAATGCTTTCTCAGTGGAAACGTGTTTGAGGGGCAGAGGCAGCAACTTTTTCTTTCCTTCAAAGATTTGGCATTTGTGGCAAGAGGTTACATATTTCTTCACATCAGAGAATAAGGTGGGCCAGTAAAATCTAGCCCTTAGGATTTTTTCAGCAGTTAATTTCCAATACAAATGTCCACCACAATCCCCTGCATGAAATTCTTGGAGTACTTTGTCAGTTTCCTCTTTGATTAGACAATTTAATAAAACACCATCATGGTTTTTCCAAAAAAGAACCTGATCTAAAATCCAGAACTTGGAAGATTTCATTTTCAAAAATCTTTTCTTGGTTCTGGATAATCCTGGAGGAGCTTGCAGGTTTAATAACGCAAAAGAGATACCAGCATACCAAGGTGATTGTACAAAGGCTTGATTGATCTGTGGAGTCGCCATCTCCTATTCATTATCCAGTTGATTTATGTCAAGGGCTTGAAAGTTAGTTTCAGTCATGAGTTTAGCTAGTCCTTGTCCTTTTATCAGTTTAGTGGGTTTAATTTCAATGTCATATCCCAGTATGGTAGCTATCCATTTGCCCGTTTTGCCTTCAATACCTTCTTGGGTTAGAATATCTTTAACAATAGTGTTGGGCACATAGGTAATCACATGATAGTATAAGATGTAAACTCTGAAGTCATTGATGGCCTTTACAAGAGCATATGCTTGTTTCTCCATAATTTGATATTTCAGTGGGGCATCTCTAAGGGTTTTACTGAAGAAGGCTATGGGTTTTTCACATCCCTGGTCATATTTTTGAAGCAAACCAATAGCAATTATATGTTCTGATGCAAATGAGAATATGATAAAATCTTTGTCAATGTTGGGGCTTGTGAGGACTGGTGTTTGAGATAAAGCTTGTTTAATTTCTTCAAAAGCTTGATTATTTTCTATCGTCCACTTGACCTTTGAGTCCTTTTTGAGCATGTTGTTCAGTAATCTTATTAGTTTAGCCAGATTTGGTATGAATCTCCTAAGAAAGTTTATTTTTCCTAAAAAGGCTTGCAGTTCTTTAATGTTTCTGGGGTGCGGGACTTGTAGGATGGCTTGTATTTTGTCTGGGCCAATTCTAATGCCTTCTTTGGAGATAATATGGCCCAATATTTTCCTTCTTCTAGGCAAAACAAGGATTTTTTTGGGTTTAATGATATGCCATATTTCCTGCAAATTAAGAATACTTGCTTTAGATGATCCAAGTGCTCTTGATCTGATTTGGAGAACGATGTAAGGTCATCTAGGTAAATGACTAAGAAGTCATGGACTTCTTTAGCAAAAGCTATATCCACGGCCCTTTGAAAAGTTGCCCCTGTATTCTTGAGTCCAAAAGGCATTTTTACATACTTGAATGTTCCCCAAGGGGTAGTGAAAGGAGTTTTATCTTAGTCATCAGGGTGCATTAGGATTTGATTGAAGCCTGAGAATCCATCTAACAGTGATATTCTTGAAGCACCCACCACCCTTTGCAGAATGTGATCCATTTTGGGTAGAGGGTAGTTGTCCTTTAAAGAAACTTTGTTCAAATTTCTCAAGTCAAAACATAATCTTATCTCCCCTGTCTTCTTTCTAGTAGGCACTAAATTCGAAACCCATTCTGAGAATCTGATTGGAGCTATAATTCCAGCTTCATACATTCTCTTGACTTCTTTTTCAATTAGAGGGAGCAGTACAGGGTTGACCCTCCTGAGTTTCTGTTTGAAAGGTTTTTGGTTCTCTTTGAGAGGTATTGTGTACTGGATTACTGCAGTATTATAAGACTTTAGGTCTTCATAACTCCATGCAAAGACATCTTGAAATTCTTTGAACAATTCTATATACTTGGGTTTTTGGTCAGAGGGTAGAGCTTTGGACAATTTTATCATTTTGGGATTTTCTGCAGTTCCTACATTACAGTCCTCAATTTCAGCATTTAACAGCTACATTTTAGGTTTCCTAGAGATGTCATTTGAGTCAAAGATGTCTTCTTAAGGAGTAAGGCCTGTGGGTAGAAAATTATCTTTCAGTTCAATGAATTCACATTCTGCTACCACTGCATCCTCACCTTCATTTTCATGAAGTAGCTATAAATCTGTTTTAGTGAACTTGGTGGGGTGTAGAAGCTAGTTTGTTGTTTCAGCAGAGATGTGTGTTTCAATTTTGTCCACTTGGATGCTTTCTTGTGCAGTGTTGGTATCCATTTTTGTGCTTGTAAACTCTTCTTTCAAGGTTAGGAAATTGTTGATTTGTATGTCATTTTCAAACACCTGCCAGTTCTTTACATTATCTGGTACTGCAGGCCTATGTTTTATTTCAACAGTAAATAGGTGATTAGGCTTGAATGGCAATTTGCAAGTGCTTGCAAAAGTTTCAAGACTATGGGCATGCAGGTTTTGATTTCTTGGAATCTTGGTCAGTTGGGTTTCAAGAAAGGTGTCAAGGATTTCCATTGTGGCAGCTCTGTATGACCTCAGCCTAAGACCATTTGTAATGAAGTTACCCTTTATTTGTTGAATAATGAGGTCAGAGTCTCCCAAGATTGATATTCGTGTTGCACCCAAGTTTTTTATTACTTTGAGTCCTAAATGGAGGGCTTCATACTCGGCCATGTTGTTGGTGCACCTAAAATTTAATCTAAATGCATGTCCCTCAGCGTGGTCATCCTTTCCATTATGGATCCAGACCCCTGCCCCTGCTCCCAGCTTATTGATTGATCCATCAAACTCTAGATACCGTAGGTCTTCTTGATTTGTATGGGTATTAAGAGCCCTTTCCTTTTGCTCAGCAAGGTCAATTGGATTTACAGTGTCATAGGGTAGCTTATGTGTGACTGTTGACTTACTGTCTTCCAAGATTTCTTCAATTTGAACTATGGATTCTTTGTCTTGGAATTTTTCCTGACTCAAAGTCATCATTTTTACATCAGCTTCGGTTTGAATTTCAATGTTGTATAAGATGAAAGAGTCCATGTCTGAAAATATGGAATATATGGGAAAGTTTTGGGGTCTTTCTTGAGTACTAACCACATACTTCATCAAAGTTTCTCGATATATCCTTTTAGGTTGGCCGAAAACTGAGATTGTGGCATAAGACATGTCGAGTTGCAAAGAACCTTGTAGCTTGGCACCCCAGGACCTGGATAACAACATTCCATATTTTGGTGGAATTTCAGCTACCACCACATCCATGAGAATTTTCTTGGCTGGATATTGGACTAATGATACACATAGGTCCTTGATTAATCCTAGACACCGGACTTGATTGGAATCAAAGGAAAACAAGCCTTTGTATGGCCTTGTGATGTCTAGGTCCAACTTCTCCATGACAAATTTGGGCATCAGATTATGTGAAGCTCTTGAATCAAACATTGCATTGTGAAGCACTTTACCATTAATGTTTAGACTCACATAAAAGGGAGGGACTCCTCCATCTACTATTTTACCATTTGCTTCAGGGCCAAATATGAGTTCTGGTTGGTCATCAAGGATGTTCATTGAATCTTTGTTTTCTGAAAGTTGTAATGGTCTGTTGATTTGTTCCCTAAACACTTGATGCCTAGCCAATTCAGATAATGGGATAGACACTTTTAGCCTACCTATTTCAGCCTCCATATTAAAGGGTTTTTCTGTTTGGGTTTTGACATTTTGGGCAACCAAGTTATGCCTTTCAACTAAGTTATTGATAACTATTTCTGGTACTGGAATGTCATGCTGAACTAGGGTTACTGGTTGACCATCTTGAAAAGGTTCTTCTACCATTTTTCTGAGTGGAGGATCAGATATAGGGTGCTCCTTTGATTCATCGTTGTCTAAGACATCTTCTACTGTGGGGCTGTTTGGATTGGGAATGGGTTTGGGGATGATTGGTATATGAGAGTCCTTGAGTTTTTTTATGGTAGGTTGCTTGATTGTCTTTTGCTTAGGATCATCAGGAATGTCTATTCTTCTACTCCTCAAGTTGTATTGCTTATGGACTTCATACACAACTGTTTCATATCCTTGCTTAAAATCAAAGGATTCTCCTTATTTTATTTGGCACTGACCAAGAGTATGAGCCTCTTGGTCTTCTTGAGTTAGGAAAATTGGTTGGCCACTATTGAGACCCATTAAATTAATGTGTGGGTCCTCTATTGGCTCATTAGATGTGGAAACCTCTGCATACTTTTCTTGGAAGGGAGGCCTTATGTTTTGGTCTGGACCACCCTTTCCTACATTGGGGTTTTGATTTTTTCTAAAGTTTGGATTTCTTGCATTATTGTTTGGTTGGCTGTCCAAAGAAGACTTCCTTTCAATAGTTTCCACTCTGTCTCCTAACCTGTTCATGCCTTTAATAATTGCATCAAGTTTTTGTTGAAAGGCAGAGGGTTCCTCTTTGAAAGTTGTTCTTCTTTCAGTCCTAGCTCGATTTCGTTTGGAAATTAGATTAGCTTCAACACTCACAGCTATGCTCTGCATATCTTCAAGGCTGGGAGGAGCTCTCTCCCTGAGCTGGTAAGCCATGTCTGAGTTAAAACCATCAGGGAATTTAATTAATGCCAAATCTAGTGGTGGTCTAAGATTTATTGAAATAGCAAGGTATGTATTATTGAATCAGGCACAATAATCTTGGACAGTCTCCTGTGGGCCTCTTTTTAAATTCTCATATTCTGTTAAGATGTGTAAAGGATCTTTTTTCTTCTCCCACCTGTTTAGGAAATTTTGATATAGGGCATCTGGGTTGGCTATTGTGTTTGGGGGCAGTGACCTAAACCATGCCCTCACATCTCCAGTTAAGCTCTGGACAAAAATTTTCATCCTAACATCGTTATCATCAATCTCATAGTTTTTGAAATAATATGTCATTCTCTTGGTATGTTGTTGAGCAGTGTAAGTGCCTGTACTATCAAAATAGGTAATTTTGCCCTGGTAATCTTGTGGCATAGCCCCTGGGTTGGCAGGAAACTGTAGGGGAGCATATCTATTTGCCATTTTGGCAGGAAAAGGTGGGACAACTCGAAGGGCAGGGGTATGGGCTGAGATAAGTGTTATGGATGGAGGGGTAGAAAAGAGAGTTTGGAGTAATGAAGGTGTACTGGAAGAAGCTACAGCAGTGGGGATGAGGGTTTGAGGATTAGCTGTGGTAGGTTTAGTTTGAATCAGTTTCTGCTGGGCTGGTTCAAGGTTTGAATCAACAGAACTCTCTTGATTTTATGATTTCCTAAGGCTCTTAGCAATCAGATTTGGATTGTCAAAAATAGCTAGAGGATTTGGGTCAGGGTTTGACCTGGTGTGTCTAGTTTTCTTTTTTGGAGCCATCTTCTAATTATGTTTTGGTATTTTTATAGGAATTCTTGGGAGATACAAGTTTTGACAGTAGTTTTAAAGGGAGCTACTAGAATGTAGAAGAATTTGAGGCTTTCTTTCAGGGAGGTTTGAAACAAGGACATCCTAACAAATCCTTGAGGCAACTGCCTAGAGACTAAAAACTAAACTAGAGTTGGAGTGAAGTAGTTTCTATCCACCTCTATGATTGCATAGCAAGGATAATTTCAAAGGCTGCCTGGCTAGCTTCAGACTTCATCTGTAGATTTAGAGTTTCAGATAATAGTAGCAGACATTCATTAGAACCTAGTGGAGTCACCAATGATGTTATCACTCAGGTTGTTCCCCAAAACTTGTTGAGAAAAGAGAATACACCCGAGTTAACCACTAACCAATCTTTTAGATGCAATTTCTAGCCAAACTGCATCCAGAGAGGGCTCTCTCTATATGTTTTAACTTTGTTTGTTCTAAGTTTTATGCTAGTTATGTTGTGCGGAGTTGAGTATTCAGATAAGTTTGGATAGTGGTTTCAAGCAGAGGTAGGATGTAGGTATGATAAGTTTAATTCCATTGGGCAATGGAGTCTATGGCAGTGGACTACTGAGTGTGTTTTTGAGATGAAAGACAATACTACAGAGCAAGATAATCAGTTTGGAACAATTTCAAAGCCAGTGATGGATGGGATGTAGGCCAAGGGGTGAAGGGTAGTCAAGGATCCTTTATCACAGTGGCAGAGGGAAGATGCTTGAAACGTTTCAAGGAGCAGCGAAGAATTCCTTGAGAATGCTCAAAATGAGTGAATTAGCAGAGATAGAAGCACTTAAGAATTTCTATTTGAACTAATTGTGAGGAAAACATAGATAACAGCAGGAATTGAACACAGAGTGTATTTAAACAAGTTCTCGGCTATTCTTTTTCCCTGTTGTTAAGATTATGAAACATATATGATACTTGCAAACACAGAAAAAACCATTCATAGTTAAAATAAGTTATTCAGCTAAGGAAAGACACAGAAATTCTGTAGCAGAGTCCAACATCATCACATCCATAGTCAGAAGATCGAACAACAATGCATTTGAATGCCCTTTGTATTAATCAATATCTGAGTTACATCGTATTTCAAGTGGGAGAATCACCAACCCTAAATACATTCTTTGTGGGGGTATTTATACAAAAAGAGAGTCTACAAAATATCTCAGTGATAAGATAAGGAGTAATAAGTTCCTTCAGCTACTTTCTCAGAGAAATAAAGGCAGAAATGAAGGCAGGAGTTATTGTAGTTTTGCTGGCTGCTTTTTTGGATCTTTTCACCCTGGAATTCGGCTGGCAGTTATGTCTTTGCTTTGCTTTCCTGTGTTGTTGTCCTAATCTCTTACCTGCTCTGGATTTATCTTTAATGTGTCCCGATCCTAGCATGAGCTCCTTCATTTACCTCTGCCACGTGTCTTGCCTTTTTACTAGTTGTACAGGCAAAAAGGATCGGATTTACTTAGGCAAACATTCTAGCATACTTTGCCACTAGTGTTCTTTGGGCAATCGATGTCTTTGTATATTTATTAGTATCTCATCTGCTTCAGTATATCTGTAAAAATTGGGCTTGACCTCAAACAGATGATTTATTTCATGTTCTATGAAAAATAACCCTTCCAATTTGTCATACAAGCTTTTTCCAAAAGGAGGTCCTGTGTTTTCTGAGCTGCTGGATGATGCAGTGGTCTGATTTGTCACATACATGTTCACTCGATGAGCATATTGCTGATGAGATAACAGCTTTTGGTTGCTTGTTACTAGACTGGGTAAACCCCTTTGATGTAAGCTTGTCAATTTCTCTGTGAAGGTATTAATATCCATCTGCATCTCCTGACACCTTCTTTCTAGAGTCTGTATAAGAGTCCTCATCGTTAGCATCTTCTTTACTGTCAAAATGGTGCCTGTCCTGTCATTGATTTCTAAAGCTGCCAATTGTTCCTTGGTGTTGGTATTCAAAAAATGGATAAGTGCAATGGCCTGATCAGGCATATTTCGTAACGATGCCCAGGCCCTTTGTATTTGTTCTTGTGCCCTGTCTATTAATTCCATTTGCTCATACATTGTCTGAATTGACCTCCATTGGTCAGTAATGGACTAGCCAATCTTAGTCCACAAAATCATTTTGATATCTGCCATAGGTTTATGTAAGGTGAGATCCTTTTCCAGTGTTTTCACCTTGTTCTCCAGGGCCTTCATTTCTCTGGTCTTCTCTGCTACTTTCATTTTTTATTTGTCATAGCTTGCTTCTAGCTTGGTTAGCTTTTCTTTTGTCTCTCTGAGCTTTGACATTTGAGCTTCTAGCTCTTTTACTGCCTTCATCATTTCCTCCATTTTCATGCTGGCCTCAGGCTCTCTTGTTGTTGCTACTGTAGAATCTATTGTTGGAAATAATACTGAGAGGGGGGGTGAATCAGTATTATGAAGTCAAATATTCATTTTCAAAAGAAAATGATATACGCTACTTCAATTAGTTAAAGACGCGTATATACGCATCTATTCAGAAGGAAAACCGCGTATACAAGACAAGCTCTTAATTTACTTTATCTTTCTGATGATGATTGTTAATATGTGTTGCAGAAACAAATAACCAGTAACCAGAGACAGTAAAACATAATAGAAGGACAATCATGCACAAGAACACAAGATATAAGGTGGAAACCCAATGTGGGTGAAAACCACCTGCTGCAATTCGTCTCTATCTTCTTTTAAATTAGAGACTTCTTTTACAATGTACTGGTGCAGTCCTTTACCAGTACGCAGGCCGCAACCTGCAAAGAGCTACAACCCTCTCTCTCTCGTTCTCCAGCTTCTCCTGGAAGGGAGCTACAACCCCCTTTAGCTCTTGCACAAGCCAAGATACTAGTACGTAGGTGCTGGCCTACAGAAGGCTACAACCTTCTCTTTCTTCCAGGGACCACGTTTCATAAATTTTCAGACTGGATCCATAAACATCAATCATTAAGAATCAACCAATCTCCTTTCCACCAATTAGATCTGAATCAAGTAGATACTTCTTTGACAGTTGTGTCCAAAACACAGTACCAGAAACCACACACCAAACACTGAACCCAAAACACAACAACAATAAACAGAAGTAGCTAGATCACAACTTAAAGCATATATGCTATTTCAATAACCTGCAACATGCGTGCATACGCTTCTGTGTTTGGAACAACCTGCGTATACGCTATTTTAATTCACTGAGCCAACATGTATACGCGCCTTCGCTTCACTGAACCTGCGTACAGATCTATAAAGGATAATTCGCTCTTCCAGATATTCAAAAACATTAATTAACCCAGATTATCAGTGTTATAGATCAAGCAAGCGCCACATAAAATAGACCAAAATCATATAACGATACTATCATTCAAGCTTAAAGATTATGACCCATCAATAGAACTTATCCTTCTTCTTCTTGCTAAGGTTCCTCCTTTATTCAGATCCAGAACTGCACTATAACCCAATTACCAGCATTCAAATCTACCACTTTTCAGATATTCAATCATAATTCATATGATCATTTGCCACATGATCTCCTTCCTCTTTTATAGTCTTAGGCCTTCCACAATACCATGGTCCAAAACCATAACATTTCAATACCATGAACCCAAAACTAGGGATCAACACATCTGACGAGATGCCATGGTCGAAAACCATAGGTTAAAATCCCAAGGACTAACTACCATGGACCAAGAGTAATTTCCCAAACATATACGTGCTTTTGTAACGTATAACGCGTGTGTATACATGTCTTCGTCTAGATGAACCTGCTTATATGCCTTTTTCTTCTTTCTGAGTGCCAGAACTAAGATCTGTCACCAGGATGAGTTGCCATCAAGGACAACACCAGAGCCATAGCATCAAGCCTATGCCATAATGCCAACAATCTCCCCCTTTGGACTTGATGGCAACACCACGATCCTCTTTCATTCTCCCCCTTTGTCATCAAGGGAAAAGGGTTGTGCTCCCCCTGAGTACATGCTAAAATCTCTGCCCTACTCTGCTGACCATGCTCCCCCTGACTGTAGCCAAGATCTGCAAAAGATGTTCTTCAAGAAAAGCCATGACATATACAAAAGACCTTCCTATCACCATAAGACTCAATACATACATCCTTCACCCAACCATTTGGGGATCATCCACCCAACCAAGTGGGGAAACATCAGAAAATTACATATAACAACCAAGTACATTACATCTTCATCCCATGCATAGTGGGGAAACCAAGATAGGCCGTTACATGACCTTGACACCATAAAAAAAAGATACATGACATAGAGACGAAATATGTAGAGCAAGACTTATGAAAGTCACCAAGCAGCAACATATGTCAATCATCATTCAGATCAGCAACCATGATTTCCTTCTGTTCTCCCTCTGCACTTGTTCCACCAATAACAGCTGTGAACAAGAACCACAAGCTTCTAAGACAATGCCAACAATGCATCATTAGAAGTTTATCTGCTCCCCCTAAACTAGTACCTGATGGTCTCTTTCAGACCCATATCAGACAACTTCCAACCAGAGTCTGTCCCTTCTAATATCCATCAAACCACATATACGCGACTTTCTCTACACCAGCTGCGTATGTACGCGGATCCTCCTCAGGAAACACGCGTGCACTCTTTTTTCTCTGAAACAGACAAGTTTAACAGCAAGATGATGCATCAACTACTCCCAGCTTCTGTCTGAGATATTCAAAGGTTTCCCTGGGCAGTGGTTTGGTGAGAATATCAGCAACTTATTCCTTAGAAGGAACATACTCCAATTTGACCTTTTGTTCCGACACTTGTTCCCGGAGAAAGTGATACTTGACCAGTATGTTCTTGGTCTTTGAATGCATGACTGGGTTCTTTGAAATGTTGATTGCACTTGTATTATCACATAAGATGGAGATAGGTGGTGTACAAGTGATCTGAAAATCCTGTAAGGTTTGCATCATCCAAAGGAGTTGAGTGCAACAAGATGCAGCTGCCACATATTCCGCTTCAGTTGTAGATAAAGCAATCGAACTCTGTTTCTTGCTGAACCAAGATACTAA